>JAWZYT010000265.1:562500-617500 GCA_034508575.1 Petrolisthes manimaculis
TATTTTTTTTTCACTTTCCTCTCTTTTGTAACCACCTCACAAGTAATGAGTCATACCAGCTTCATGTGTGACCAACTGTACAGTCGCGGTCACAAATAATTAATCATCCATTTAGGAGTAACTCACGGAAATATTTTGACAGCTTCCCTCTGTTCCTTAGATGATAAACTTTCCAATAAGTAGGTTAACTACCATCTTTTAATTTAATACAAGCATCATACCCACTACTTAAAACAATAATATTATCATCTGTGAACGTGAAAACATTAGACAGTAAAATATTATATGAGATACCCATATGTGGATGATTATTATTATGGACCTCGACTGTACATCTGTGACATATATAAAGGAACAACAAGAAGTGAAATGAACACTTCGCTCCGAATAATTATACTCTGGACCCCAACTCTTTTTTTTTTTTTTCTTTCTTTTTTAATAATAAACGAAGGGAGGAGGGAATTGGTTTGGTCACTACTGAGTGTTTATGTTTGTGTATAGAGACCAGGAGAGCAAAACTAATAATGGTGTTCTGTTGTTGCTTGGAATAGTTTGGAGGATTCAGTTGCTCCAAATTTACCAACACCGAATTTCCTCCTTAATTAATAAGGCGATTAGAAAGGTAAAGAAAAGGTAAACAAAAATGGGGATGATAACGATGGAAGAGAAGCAATGAAGGATGAAGAGACGTTGAGAAGAGAAAAAAAGAGGAGGAGAAAAAAGGAAAAAAGAGGAGGAGAAAAGAGGAAAAAAACCCGTTGATAGGGCAAGGAGAGATTTTTTAATTATTGATGGATATTAGGCTTGGCAACATCGAAGTCCTATAGCGCCAGAAAAAGGTGATAGAGAGGTGTGACAGCAAGCAGGGAGAAAATAAAAATAAAAGAGGGACAGTTGAATAAGTGAAAGCTACAGTGGCAGCTGGCTGGGGCAAGGAGTGTAAAGAATAAGGTCCGTAGTTTTAAAACATTTGAGGGCCCTAACTGGAGCTCTATGAACCCTCCAAATAATCCAGGCCACAGAACGCTTCAGTGTTTCTAATAAGGAATATGTTGCCTGGAATAGTTTGGAGGGTTCATAGAGCTCCAGTAAGGGCCCTCAATTTTTTTTAAACTACGGGCGTAAGGACTATAGCACACACGGAACATCATAGGGGAAATAGTGGAACAGAAAAATATTAATTAAACGAGAGAGAGAGACAGTGAGACGAGAAGGATAAACAAATTTATAAAAAAGAAAAGGCAAAGAAAGTAAAAGACAGAGGAATACAGAGGATAGACGAATATGGGAACAGAGAGAGAGAGAGAGAGAGAGAGAGAGAGAGAGAGAAAGACTACGGACACACACACACAGAGAGACTACGGACACACACACACAGAGAGAGAGAGAGAGAGAGAGAGAGAGAGAGAGAGAGAGAGAGAGAGAGACTGACTACATTAATGGTGTGTGTGATTCCTGATAAAAAAAAAAAAACAATGTGGGACAGGAATAGTATACTGTATAATTATAGGTGTTGAGTATATGAAGAATAGTATGGACAGAATAGGATTGAAAATGATGACGAATGAACTCCTGCATGAAGAAGTGGAAGGAAGTGGACCAACACAAAGAGTCAAGGACATTCACTGGTGGTGGTGATGGTGATGGTGATACTTTAAGGGTTTTGGCGCCCCTTCGGCCCCAGCCACTAGCATTTAGTTCTTCAACTATCCTTCTTTTCTTTCTATTTCGTTCCTGCTTGCTGTCTCACCTATCTATCTCCGTTTTCTGGCGCTATATGACCTCGCTGTTGCGGCGCCTAATATCAATCAATCAATCAATTCTGGATGAGTATCTCTCTGACGGAGGTTGATGGACAGAGGATAATAATGACATATTGGATTCCTTAGTTAACTTGTGTGGTACAACGAAGATGGTGATAGCGGCCTTGGGGAGGAGGCTTGGTCATCCAGAACGCCACGCCCTATGCACACGTTTCCTGTGAGGGAGTGAGGGACGCAGGCAGGCAGGACACGAGGCACCCTATGTACAGTCGTGGTCAAAAATAATCATCCATATATGAGTAACTCACGTAAGATTTTGACGGCTTGCTTCCCTTTGTTCCTTAGCTGATAAACTTTTCAATAAATAGGTAAAGTACCATAGTTTAATTTAATACAAGCAGCTACACACTACTTAAAACAATAACATCATAAATTATGTGAGCATGAAAACATTACATAGTAAATTGTTAAAGTTACACATACGTGGATGATTATTATTGACTTTGGGGGGGGGGGATAGGGGGACAGGCTTGGGGGGACTTGAGGGGTACGGGAATAGGGGGACAGGCTTAGGGAGGAATTGGGGGGGGGGGGGTGCGGGAATAGTGGGACAGGCTTGGGGTGGGCAGAAAGCCGGTCCCCCTATTCCCAAACCTCCCTCAACCCCCACCCAAGCCTGTACCCCTACCACCGCATTCCCAAAAGCCCCCCACCCCCAAGAATGTCCCCTTATTCCCGCACCCCCTTAACAGTTCAAGTCACCAATGAAGTATAATTCCAATTGTGTATTTGTAATTTATTATGTATTTATAATTATACGGTTTCTATATAGGTATTCGAAGCATGCACACCTGTATACTAATTAGTGCTCGTGACTGTACACCTATTCCAGATGAACTCATTACAACGCTTATTAAACTCTATGTCTCGTATATTCTTAATTAAATCAAGTTATTAAAAACAGTCATGTATACACTCGTGATACGTAATCCCTGACCAGACATGAACTGCAGGCACCACACACACACACACACACACACACACATACACATACCCTGCATTCGAACTCAGCCTCTATAGGTGTACTGGGTGGGGATTCGAAGCTTTCTGCTCTTCACACTCTGGTCAGAAATTATGTATGACGAGTGTACTGGCTCATGACTCTATTTTATACCAAAAAGTTCACCTTCTGCTGTTTCTATCAGGACTTGAGGGGGAAATTTTGTGTTGGTAATTCCGGAGCAACTGAATCCTCCAAACTAATTCCTAGCAACAGAAAAACACCATTATTTTTGCTCTTCTGGTCCTGTTTCCTAGCATACTTAGGAGGAATCAAGGCACTCCAATGTACAGTCTCCTCCACTCCCGCTTTCACCAGTTCAGCGTTGCCATCGTATACACCAGGCATCGTGTGAGCTACAAGTTTCGACTCTCACATCCGAAACACCTGCCATCAACCCTTACTCCTACTGGCAGGTGTTTCGGATGTGAGAGTCGGAGCCAAGGGAGAAACGCGGGAGTGGAGCCAACTGTACCAACAACGAATTATCCAGTGTTCACACAAGGTCACACTATATACACATACAGTCATGTTTATCACAGGTTGTAGATTCTTTCTACAGTAATATGTGTTTCTTTTTCAATCATTATTTGTACAGTTGCCAAAAAAGGTATTGCGACAACTATTGATACAACATTAAATATATTAATGTCCAAATTGTTTGTAGGGATTATAAGTATGTATTACAGAAGGATATGTATATTTCCTTTTGTTATACATGCTTATAAGTATGTATTACAGAAGGATATGTATATTTCCTTCTGTTATACATGCTTATAAGTATTGTAACACCCCCATTTTATTATGTATGTTATTTAGGATGTTTTTTTTTAATGTATAATTACTAACTTCACTCTCCATAAAATACCTGCATTTATTTCTGGTAACTTACTTAGAAAATTAGTTGAGTGAGGGATGGAGTCCCAATAAAAGGACGTGATATTTTCGTTGGCGGAACAATATTTGTAACCAATATCAGGAATAATTATATGCTATGTGACTGGGAAAGAGATAATGGGTTGGAGTATTAAGGGATGTTAAATAATCATTAATGTAACTAAAGGAATGTATCAGGGGGAAGGAACACTTAATATAATAGAAAAATGTAGCAGGAGGAACTAGTTTGGGTCCGTGTAGGAGCCGAGATTGGGGGGGAGAGAGGCGAGAATGAATTGTGGCAAGGATTCACCGTCAGTCTCGTGTCGTCTTCCATTGGGTAAAGGTAACTATTAAAACAGCTGCTACAAAGTGACTTCACGTGTTAATATTGAGGTAAATATTTATTATACATTTGATAGTGATTTTAATGAGTCTCGTGTCGTCTTCCATTGGGTAAAGCCATAAAGCACATTCCGGCAAGGCATAGCCATAATAATACTGGTGTACAAACTTATATAAATACTTAGGAGAATTGCTGGCATAGTCAAAGAAATTTAGAGTAACATTGTTTCGGCCATATTTTTTTTTTTTGATACTATTATATATATGTATGTTTTTTTTTATATAACTATTGTATGTATATGGGGATGTATTTTTTTTTTCTTATTGATGGGGGGGAGTAAGTAAATTTTTTTTTATTATTATCTGTTTGTTTAGTGCTGTTCCCTAGCGAAACTCGGAATTATTCCAGTTCTAGGGACAGCGGGAGTAGGATTCAGGGAGGGGGGATTGAAGGTTAGGGAGTATATATATATATTTTTTTTTTTTTATGAAATGAATGTTAATAAATTAAATAATAAGTAGTTGAGTTTTCCGTTACCGTACACATACTAATAGACTGTGTCCCTACTTAGGCATTTTTGACTTGATTTAAGACATTGATCGAACCCCCGTTAGAGTAATTCTGGGTTGCTTACACACGTGCCTGGGGTTTAAGCTACGTTACCCACCCAGTGTGTGATAACTTGGTTCCTGCGGTCAACCGGTGGTCTGGTGGTGGCAGCGATACTGACTAGGAACTGGGCTTGCCTTTGTATGATTTTTTTTCATGGTATTCGCAAGGCAAGTTCAGTCCTCAGTCCTTTTTTTTCCCAGACCGGGTTGATCAAGTATAGGATAGATTGTCATACACTGGTGTGTTATTTTTTTTATTGTAAAAGGCCGTGTTTTTTTTTCCTCCTCCAATAAAGTAAGGGGGATAAAAATAGCAGCGTTACATTGGTGGTAGCTTAAGTGGGATAAATCAGACCCAGAGAAATTGCTTTAACGGAGATCCGTGGAATTGGGTCTGATGTTTAAGGTAGCAATAGTAGGACACAGTCAAGTTCCTCGAGAACTGACGGTTAACGGAGCTCTGGTAGTAAATTAAAGTAAGAGGGGTAAAGAAAAATACAGGATATAACAATTAGAATGCTAACACGCAGTGGCGTGAGAGCGAAAGTCATGGCGGAAGCGTCAGAAATGAGTGAAGTGGTAGTTAACGATACGGATTCAGATAGGGAGGTAAGATTCGAAATGCGGGAATTGAGACTAATAACCGAACAAATGACTAAGATTGCGATGAAGGTACAAGACTTAGATCAGTTGAAAAACATAGGGGAGCAAGTTGGTAACTTAACGAAGCGTGTGAGTAGGTTGGAAAGGTCGGGAGAGACTCAGTTTGTTCGTGTCAGAGAGAGGGAAGTTACACCTCCATCCTCACCATTATTGAGGAGACCCGAACCAGGTTCACGTTCACAGTGGTCCCCGATACCTTCTCGAATAGATACTCAATTTTCTCTGCCTGCCACGCACAGTTATCAACCACCCGTAACATTTGGCACAAATGCAAACCCAGTATTACAACCTCCATTATCAAATGTCACCTATAATCCTAATGTAACAAACCCTGCAGAAAGGGTTAATACAAACTTGGTTAAACCCCGAGAGATTCCAAAACTCGAGTTAGATACATTGCAGAGTTTAGATTCCTCGGCTAGGCTACAAATGTTCTTTGAGGCAGTGGAAAGGTGCACAGAAGATTCATGCACTAGAGTAGAAGTAGCAAAGTCTCGAGTAGATAAGGAGCTGGCTGTTTTAATACACACGGCCCAGAAACGGGGGGAGATATTAACATGGTGGGAGTTAAGGGAATATTTCACGAGAGAATTTAGGGTTGAGTTAAACTTCGACCAGGCATGGCGTCAGGGTGATGAATTTAAGTATGTGTGGAATGAAAACCCACAAACATTTGCCCACCAATACAAGTGTCACTATGCAGCAATACAGGGACAGTTTCCAGAGCAACATCTACCCTCAAGGGACAGAATAATTAAAAGGAAGTTGCTACAAGGTTTCCCGAGAATCAGTAGGGAAAGATTGGAATCTTTTGTGGATGATCAAATTCCCCTAAAAGATTTCCTTGTAAGAGTGGAACACGAAAGATTATTATTGATACAGAGACTTGAACCAGCGAATATGTTGTCAGGGGTAGACATACAAATGGCTGAAGAAAATAACAAAACTAAAGTAGAATGTAAGGAAGAAAGTGAAATATATAGTTTAACAAAAATGGTAGAAAAATTAGCATCGAAGGTGGAAAAGATGTCCTATGAAAATAAACCTCAAACTTCTAGGTATTGTTCTTACTGTAAAACAACCACTCATGACTTGAAAAATTGCTGGAGTAAACCCGAGAAGGGAAAATGTTTTAATTGTTTACGTGCTGGTTGTTGGAGCACTAGTCCTGCCTGTCCTGGGAAGGTTCAGTATAGGCCAGGTCTTAATAATAATACAGGTTATACTAATTATTACCATCAAGCCAGGAACCTAACAAAACCAAAGGGGGAATTATCACCAGTGATAAATATTATAGTGAATGGAAAGGTGTGTGCAGCTATTATTGACACAGGTAGTGTCATAACCTTGATAAAAAGAAGTGCAGTTAAGCGACTAGGGTTACAGATAGATACGACCAAGGGTAGAACTAATCCTGTAGGAATTACGGGGAAGCTGCTTAAAGTGTTGGGTATGGTGAAAATAGAAGTTAATGTAGGAGATCAAGGAGTATGTAGTCAGTGGGTAACGGTAGTACCAGATTTATATTTGGATAGAGAAATTTTGTTGGGTTGTGAGATAATTAGTAAGGCAAACTTGACTTGGAATTGTAAGGATAAGGAAATGATTTGGGGAGGTGCACCATATCAGGTGAATCATATACAGTTATGACGACGAACCATTCAACAAATAAGGGATCATACCAAAGCTCAAATTATGGATAGTAGTAGACGGAAAGTGCATGTGAAGAGTAACGTAAATATGGAACCACACCAAGCCAAGGTCATACGTGTGGAAGTGAGTGAGACACCCGGTACCACCCTACTGATTAGGCCCCATAGAAATAGTTCATCACAAACTACTCCCCTGTTAGTAACGGTAGATGCGGAAGGAACTATTCCCATTACCCTAGATAACACCACCAAAATATCTAAAATGATAAAGAGAAATACCATAGTAGCCCTTATTGAGGATGACTCTTTAATAAATGTAGAGCTTAAGGTCCCAATAAATATGATAACCATAAAGAATGAATTGATGCCACATCAGGATACAGTAACGGAACAAGGGACTAGACAGGAAAGATTACAACTCTTAATTAACCAACAGAATTGGAAACATCTGGATGATGAACAGAGAAGACAGCTAACACAGGTGGTCCTAACACATGATAAGTTGTTTATGCTAGGGGATAAAGAATTGGGGAAAATTGAAGGAGAACCCGCCAACATAGAGGTCGCAAATCCGAACCCATGTAGGTCCCCGATGTATCGTTATCCCGAACATGCAAAGGAAACCATTGGTAAGATGTTAAGTGAAATGGAAGAAAGAGGAGTGATCGAACCCTCTAGTGCAGCATGGTTGTCACCAATAGTGTTAGTAAATAAACCAGATGGAACCAAAAGAATGTGTCTAGACTTCAGACGGGTTAATCAGCATTTAACGGTAGATGTGTTTCCATTACCTAGGTTAGATGATTTAGTAGGACATGCAGCAGGACATCAATTTTATATAACCTTAGATTTGAAAGATGCATACTTCCAGATAGAGCTGAATGAAAAAAGTCGGAACTTAACCACTTTCACAGATGGAGTATCATTGTACCGGTTTCGAAGGCTACCTTTTGGTTTAAGTTGTGCACCAGCCATATTTTCAAGGAAAATGGCTCAGTTATTATCGCCTTTGTTACGTGAAGGATGGGTGAAAAATTACTTGGATGATGTGATCATATGGGCTGATGATTTTTCTAACTTAATGCAGCGCCTTAAAAGACTATTTCAATTATTCAGTGAACAAGGGGTAAAATTAAATCTATCTAAGTGTGATTTTGTGAAAAAAGAAGTAAAGTTTCTGGGACATAAGGTATCCAAGAATGGTAGTTTGCCAGATCCTAAAAAATTGGAGGCAATAAGTAAGCAAGTACCACCCAAAAATGTAAAAGAAGTGAGACGTTTCATCGGTATGTGTGGATTTTACCGTAGCTTTGTGCCAAACTTTTCCAAAATTGCCACACCATTAACAAACCTTACAAGAGCTAGCACTGTGTTCAAATGGGATGAAAAATGTCAAGAAGCCTTTGAGAAATTAAAGGAGAAATTAATTACACCTCCAATCCTAGTCAAATACCAACCCGAGTTACCACTAGTGCTAGTCACAGACGCTAGTGAGGAGTATGTAGGAGGGGTTTTGCATCAAGTACAAGTAGATGAGACAGTCCGACCATTGGGTTACTTCTCGAAAAAACTTAATGCATGTGAGAAGAGGTATAGTGTCACCGACAAAGAGGCAATGGCAGTGGTCTTGGCTTGTCGCCATTATCATCATTATTTGTGGGGAACAACATTCACAATTCAAACAGACCATCAGCCACTAACCAGTATTTTTAGACGTAGAACTAAGTCACCGAGGGTTACAAGATGGATGCTAGAAATGAGGGAATACAATTACCAAATTAAATATATGAAAGGAAAGGATAATGTCGTGGCTGACCAACTATCTAGGCCAGTGCGGGTAATCTCACGACCACCAGTATTTACATGGTTGGGGTTAACTCAGGAAACATTTAAGCAAGCTCAAAGACAGGATGACACATGGAGAGAATTAATTGAATATTTTGAGGGAGGTCAAGTGCCCAGGCGAAAAATAGCCCGTGCCACTTTAGACCAGTTCGAGCTGAATGAGGGTATATTATATTTTGTAAAAACTTATGTAGATGACAGCTATTTTTACACTGTAGTAGTCCCTAAGACATTAATTAAAACAGCCTTAGAATTAGCTCATGATCAATCAGGACACTTTGGACAATTCAAAACTATTAAGAAAGCTGAAGAATTGTATTATTGGCCAACATTAAGATCTGATGTGATGACATATATAAAGAAATGCCTTAATTGCCAGCAATTCAAATACACTAAGGGTCTTTCCCAACAATATAAAGAATTACCACCCATAATAGAACCCTTAGAAAGAATTGCCATAGACCTCACTGATATGACTTCTGGAGCAGATGGAAACAGATATATTCGAACCATCATAGACCATTTTTCAAGGTACACCAAGTTTTACCCACTAAAAAGTAAGCATGCCAAGGGAATTGTTGCTAGGCTAACCCAGTTTGTTACAGACTTTGGCGGGCCTAGATCGGTGCTGTGTGACAACGCCAAGGAGTTTACTGGCCACGAGATGCGGACCTGGGCAGACCAGCATGGGGTGGAGCTGCTTTTCTCCACGCCGTATCATCCACAGGCTAACGGGATGATTGAGAGGATGCACCGGACCCTGAAGACGGTGTTGGCCCAGTTGTGCGAGGGCTATCCACAACGTTGGCCTAACCTGCTGGCCGAGTGTCAAAAAGTGATGAATGCAGCCGTCCACAGCAGTACCAGGGTGACGCCGTATGTTGCATTCTTCGGAAGGCATCCACCACGCAACATCACAGCACCACTACCGACCATCACGTCTGACCACAACGACGCTGGGAGACTAAAGCGGCTAATACAAGAAGCCAGTACTGTATCTCTCAGGAGGTATCGGGCATTTGCCAATAGGCATAGAAAAAATGAAAAAGTAGAACTAGGAACATTAGTGTGGGTAAAACAAGAAACAATAATACCGGGTACCTGTGCCAAATTGAACCAAAAATGGAAAGGACCATACAAGGTGGCAGAAATAATAAGAGATGGTTTGATATATATTTTAGAGGACCCATTTACAGGGAAAAACATCCAGAGGGCTGCAGAAAAGATTAAGCCCTATGTGAGCCACAGTGATATTATAGTACAATTAGGGGAATTAATTGAAAATAATGAACCAGATGATGATGATGAGGATATTGTACTTCCTCCACGTCATCGACGTCCTCCAAGAAGATTTCTGGAGGAAATGTAAATTGAGGTAAAAACCAATTTAGAAAAACAGTGAATGAAAATTAATAGAAAACAGGGTAAAAGTGGGAAAGTTACGTTGGATAATGTCATGTTTTACTATAACCTGAAGTCAACACGGGGCAACATTAATGTACGAGCTAGGAACTCGGCTCATAGTTGTAATTTTTTTTTATTGTGGGTATTGGAGGACACTTAGTTTTAATGGGAAGAGAAGGATGGTGGGGAGTGATCACCCTACATGTCCATTGGGCTCTTCCAGTATACAGTCAGAACCTTTGTCAAGGCCCCTGTATCACTTACTGCATTCCGGGTTGTCATACCGTGCGGGATCTGAGGTTTGAATGGAGAAGTGAATGAAAATAGGAATGAATGAATTGAATGTAAGAATACTCAGATCTTGTTAGGGACAATCGCGGATGGGTTTAGTGACGGTAGAACCTTATTGAAGTTCTCCCGGGGTTATGGACTTGACAGAGGAGTCTGACTGGGACGAGGTGTCACTGATATCTATTATGTATTATGTATTATGTGTATTGTGTAATGTTAGGTAGAGAAGTTCTTTCCTGCGGGGAAGAAAGGCAGTCTAAGGACTGTAAGTAAAGTTGGCAGTTTATCAACACTAACACGTTAGGGTGAATAATGTCTTATGTTGTTTAGTAAGGTATAGCGATAGTGACAAATGGTGTGTATGTTAAGATTAGGGGGAGGGGAATTGAGTTAGGGAAATATAAATTAATTTTCACTGTAAGTTCCAGCTAAGGAAGAGGGGACGTGTGTAACACCCCCATTTTATTATGTATGTTATTTAGGATGTTTTTTTTTAATGTATAATTACTAACTTCACTCTCCATAAAATACCTGCATTTATTTCTGGTAACTTACTTAGAAAATTAGTTGAGTGAGGGATGGAGTCCCAATAAAAGGACGTGATATTTTCGTTGGCGGAACAATATTTGTAACCAATATCAGGAATAATTATATGCTATGTGACTGGGAAAGAGATAATGGGTTGGAGTATTAAGGGATGTTAAATAATCATTAATGTAACTAAAGGAATGTATCAGGGGGGAAGGAACACTTAATATAATAGAAAAATGTAGCAGGAGGAACTAGTTTGGGTCCGTGTAGGAGCCGAGATTGGGGGGGAGAGAGGCGAGAATGAATTGTGGCAAGGATTCACCGTCAGTCTCGTGTCGTCTTCCATTGGGTAAAGGTAACTATTAAAACAGCTGCTACAAAGTGACTTCACGTGTTAATATTGAGGTAAATATTTATTATACATTTGATAGTGATTTTAATGAGTCTCGTGTCGTCTTCCATTGGGTAAAGCCATAAAGCACATTCCGGCAAGGCATAGCCATAATAATACTGGTGTACAAACTTATATAAATACTTAGGAGAATTGCTGGCATAGTCAAAGAAATTTAGAGTAACATTGTTTCGGCCATATTTTTTTTTTTTGATACTATTATATATATGTATGTTTTTTTTTATATAACTATTGTATGTATATGGGGATGTATTTTTTTTTTCTTATTGATGGGGGGGAGTAAGTAAATTTTTTTTTATTATTATCTGTTTGTTTAGTGCTGTTCCCTAGCGAAACTCGGAATTATTCCAGTTCTAGGGACAGCGGGAGTAGGATTCAGGGAGGGGGGATTGAAGGTTAGGGAGTATATATATATATTTTTTTTTTTTTATGAAATGAATGTTAATAAATTAAATAATAAGTAGTTGAGTTTTCCGTTACCGTACACATACTAATAGACTGTGTCCCTACTTAGGCATTTTTGACTTGATTTAAGACATTGATCGAACCCCCGTTAGAGTAATTCTGGGTTGCTTACACACGTGCCTGGGGTTTAAGCTACGTTACCCACCCAGTGTGTGATAACTTGGTTCCTGCGGTCAACCGGTGGTCTGGTGGTGGCAGCGATACTGACTAGGAACTGGGCTTGCCTTTGTATGATTTTTTTTCATGGTATTCGCAAGGCAAGTTCAGTCCTCAGTCCTTTTTTTTCCCAGACCGGGTTGATCAAGTATAGGATAGATTGTCATACACTGGTGTGTTATTTTTTTTATTGTAAAAGGCCGTGTTTTTTTTATCCTCCTCCAATAAAGTAAGGGGGATAAAAATAGCAGCGTTACAGTATGTATTACAAAAGTTTATGTATATTTCCTTCTGTTATACATGCTTATATTCCATATACAAATAGTTGTGGATATTACTAGGGTTAAAATTTTATCAAGATTTGTCGCAATACCTGTTTTGGCAACTGTACATTACCATCACGAGAAGGATATTATGTATGATAAAACTGTAATTTGATGTTAAATAATTCTTATTCATATCGCACACGCTAAATTATATATTTTGTATTATTATTATTATTATTATTATTGTTGTTGTTGTTGTTGTTGTTGTCATGGTGTGTGTAATGTTAATACGGTACTTTTGCTGAACGCACGTCCTATCAGTTTCCTTCATTCTCCAAATGAACTTAAAAAGCAAAACAAACTTTGTAAATGTGAAAGTATGAAGACATACAGTACAGTCGTGGTCAATAATAATCATCCACATATGGGTATCACAAACAATTTACTGTCTAATGTTTTCACGTTCACATAATATTATGATGTTATTGTTTAAAGTAGTGTGTAGCTGCTTGTAGTAAATTAAAAGATGGTAGTTAACGTGTGTGTGTGTTATTGTTTTAAGTAGTGTGTAGTTGCTTGTATTAAATTAAATGATGGTAGTTTTCCCAGTCCCACAACACCCAGGATCTGTTTAATTTTATATAATAGTTACTCGTAATATCTACGTTTTCTCAAGTGCTCTTCCATAGGTTTTCTGTATATGAGTGTAGGGTAGACTTTACTTTACTCAAATACCAGATTGTCTACGAACTCTGTCAAGCTGCCACCTCTCTATTTGCGCATGATGTCATCCTCTTATATTAAATAATGGATTATCCCTCATTTGACCACTCAAGACTCCTTCACCAACTGTATCGTGATGGGTGTGACTATTTTACTAAGGATCCTGTGATAGTGAATGGGAATTGAAGGCGTCTGCTTCCTCCTATATAACCGTGCTGTGAATCACGTACAGTCGCGAACCAAAGTTTCGCACCCCCCTTGGCTGACAGGAAGGCGAAGACAGTGTTAAAGATATGCTGAACGATCGGACAAACGGGTGTTTCGAGTTGGTAACGAAACAGTGTCATGAGGTTCATTTTCACAAACCACAAACCGGAAGTCATGGAAAATGAACCTCAGCCTGTCTCATTACCAACCCGATACATCAGTTTGTCCATTGTTCAGCATATATTTAACACTGTCTTCGCCTTCCTGTCAGCCAAGGGGGGTGCGAAACTTTGGTTCGGTACTGTACACCCGTGATACGTAATCCCTGACCAGAGACGAACGGCAGGCACCACACACACACACACACACACACACACATTCGAACTCAGCCTCTATAGGTGTACTGCACTGGGTGGGGAAAAGAACAATACCAGGCGATTCGAAGCTTTCTGTTCCTCACACTCTGGTCAGAAATTATGTATCACGAGTGTACTGTACGGAGCGCTCCTTCAACGTAGATGGTGTTTGGTGGCAATATGTGAAGAACCCACTTACCTCCACTTTTCTGACTACGTTACAGGGTTCCTTAATTAACCAGACTCATATTCTAGAAAATAATATTATTTTCGACCTATCTCCAGAGTTTGTCCCTTTCAGTGTTCACAAATGAAATATACCTCCATATTGTAGCCATAATTTGAAACTTCGGTTATAATTATTTCATCTTTAATATTATCCTATATTTATCATTACTATCACTAGGTATATTACAGTTTTGTATAATTTCTCCTCATTCTAATATTAATACTATTGTTTCTCTTGTTTTATCACTGTTATTAATTGCATTATAGTTTTCTACCAACAATATAAAATTATGTATCCTAACTTGATGGTCTTTAGCGGAAACATTGAGGGCCCCTTCAGTGTTGGTTGGGACTTGTACTAAATATTAGGCAACAGTAGAACTTAATAAGGTGGCCTTACATTTCGTTTTATTTTCGAAATGGATAACTACTGATTCCTCCAGACTATGCCAGGCAACAATGTATACACGTTTGAATCTGTTGTGCAGCATAGTTTGAAGGAATACGTTGCCCTCGACTTCGGCCACAAGAGAAGACCCTCTTTAATTAAGGGAGTCTATTGTTGTTGACTGTAAATCTGGAGCAACTGATTGTAATTATTTCATAATGATTTCAGGTTGGTGAGGAGCCTGTCCAAGAGTAAGACAAGGCTGTCCTGGCCATCATGGTGGTGGAGACCCTGGACGAGGACGACCGCCGAGAGCTGCATAAGCACCGCCGCTGTGTAGCCCAATGTTACTTATATGTGACATTAAGTCACTTATATGTGACATTAAGTCACTTATATGTGACATTAAGTCACTTATATGTGACATTAAGTCACTTATAAGTGACATTGGTGCAGCCCACACTGTCAACCTGATGCCGACGACAGACGTCAGCAAGGTGAGTCTTTGTCAAATATTCAACTTTACGTTAATTTACCTTAATCTTATGGAAATAATTAAATATTCAAATAAATAATAATTTAATTAATTTTAAAATATTCCAACTTTAAATCTGTTTATGCTTTCTTTATTCACGTTAATAACGTACTTTCATTTAATTATATAATTATTTAATACAATAAATTAATTCTAATTGATTTTTGTACTATTGTACTATGGCTGGTACTATGTTAACGAACTTAACGAAGACTACTGCCAAGGTACAGGCGATGTGGAACAGCCAGAACAGGAGGACAGTGGCGGCCAACCTCATCAAGGAGACCGTCGGCAAGAAGCTTCAGACGCCAGCTATATAGGGGTGATACACTGGAACTCATACTACGACTCCTGTGCTGGGCTGCTTGAGGTGCTGGAGGAGCCAGAGAAGAAGGACGAGCTGAACGTCGTCCTGTCGGCCTTCTATGAGGGTGACAAGGACATGCTGGCTCAGTATTGTAAAATTATGAAGCCTGTTGCCATCTGCCTGGATATCCTGCAGTCTGGGGACAATGCCTACATGGACATTCTCCTGCCCAACCTCAAACTCATGAAGGACCAGGTGGCGGCCTCGAGCCTTGAGGACTGATGCCAGCATCGTGGAGGGCCAGGAGCTGATCAACTACCTGCTGGAGAACCACGACAACCCGAGGTTGGCCTTCAAGGGGAAGTTTGGGCACCTGTTTCAGGACATGGACCTCCTGATGGCTACAGCTCTCCACCCCCACTTCAAGCTTGGAGTGGTTGGGTACCTCAGCCAGGGCTTGAAGGACAACATCAGGAAGAGGGTCAACAGGGAGGTGATGAGCAAGGTGGCCCCTGATGAGGAGGTCGGCGACGCACAGGTGCAGCATGAGATGGAAGATGACCACTTCATGTATATATGAGGGGCGACGACAGCCAGCTGGCAGTGACTCCCGGCTGTCTCCAGGAGGACTTGGAGAACATCTATGATGGGTAGAACAAGGTGAGGGTGAAGAGCACCACTCTTCTCTCCTTGGACTATAGTTCCCTCTGCTCCAGAGAGAGGCCTGGTTGGATCTGTTTATTAGATATAACTCTCCTCCTCCCCGGCCGTGGAGAGGCTCTTCAGCATTCGGTCTGACATCCTCAGACCCAAGAGGTCATCCCTGACGGCAGACAACTTCGAAAAGCTGGTCTTTGTCAAGGGAAACCTGTACTTGTTGAAGGGGAAGAAGTAGCTGTCCCAGATGGAGGAGGAGGAGGAGAATGTGTAGTATTAGCAAAGGTCTGGTTTTTATGTGTATTGATGTGGAAATAAAACTTAAACATAAGGTAACATCATTTGATTCATTCATTAGAAATTATGTTTTTGCAGAAAAAAAAAAAGAGTTAGCGGACTGTTGTGGACTTGATTACCAGGCTAACTTTTTTTGCATTAGCGTTAGCGGACCGGCGAACCTGGAAAATTAGCGGAATAGCGATTAGCGGAATGACCAACAAAGTTAGCAGATTAGCGATTAGCGGACTAACGAAAAATTAGTGGGTGCCCAGCTCTGATTATTATTATTATTATTATTATTATTATTATTATTATCATTATTATTATTATTATTATATCTGTCATCTCTGTATTAAAATTGTATTACAACATCGCTATAACTAATATATACACACTTACACAGGTGCAAATGAAGCCAAAAAAAAAAAATAATAATATTAATAATAATGATAATATGAGAGCTATATCTGTCATCTCTGGCTCTGTAATAACACACACGTACACACACACACACACACACACTCACATATTATTTATTAATTGCATTTCATTCATTCATCAATTTATTTGTTTTACAATGTATAATAATAATAATAATAATAATAATAATGATAATCTTAACTCTTTCTCTTATTTTTTTCAGGTACTATTAGATTTTTCAGAAGCCTACTGAAGCCTCTTTAACCCTGCTGAAACCTCCAGAACCCTGCTGAAACCTTCTGAAGCCTCCAGAACCCTGCTGAAACCTCCAGAAGCCTACTGAAGCCTCCAGAACCCTGGTGAAACCTCCAGAATCATACTGAAGCCTCTTTAACCCTGCTGAAACCTCCAGAACCCTGCTGAAACCTCCAGAAGCCTACTGAAGCCTCTTTAACCCTGCTGAAGCCTTCAGAATCCTACTGAAGCCTCTTTAACCCTGCTGAAGCCTCCAGAATCCTACTGAAGCCTTCGGAAGCCTCCAGAACCCTGCTGAAACCTCCAGAAGCCTACTGAAGCCTCCAGAACCCTGCTGAAACCACCAGAAATCTACTGAAGTCTCCTGAAGTCTACTGAAACATTGTATATATGTATGTTTCTTTTCTTTATATGAGTGTGTGTGTGTGTGTGTGAAAACAAGAACATGAAGGAAAACCCTTCAAAAGCTCCGGCTCTTAATGATTCAAGTGAAATAATAAAATATCCATATGTAAAGGTCTCAAAAATAGTAATTATGTTTTATCTGGATTTTCGTATTCATATGGTTATATTGAAATTTTGAAAATGAACCCTCTTTATTGAGGGTGAACCCCTCGGTTGAACCTCTTAAATATTGGTTGAACCCCTTTTAAGAAGTGGTCACCCCAAGAAGAAAAAAAAATGATAATAATAATAATAAATGATTCAATGTCGGTAAAAGAAAATGGATGGGAGGAAGAGAGTGAGTGAGTAAGTGAGTGAGTTGAACCCCTTTTAAGAAGTGGTCGCCCCAAGAAGAACAACAAGAACAATAATTCGGATAAAACCTAGAGTTCTCGGCTTAGGCAGGAGCTAAAAAGAGTGAGACTGCATGTGTGTGAGAGAAAGAGAGATTGCATTTATGAGAGAGAGAGAAAAAAAAACCTGCGTGTGTGTGTATGAAAAATATGCATGAAATTTTATAAACAATTCATATATAAATAAGAGAATAAAGATACAAAAATAAATTTGTGTTTGCTGTCCTTCATTTCCTTCTATTTCCTCTCTCTCTCTCTCTCTCTCTCTCTCTATCTCCAAATTCGTATTCCCTCCTCTCTCTAAGCCATTCCACATTTGTATTCTCTCTCTCTCTCTCTCTCTCTCTCTCTCTCTCTCTCTCTCTCTCTCTCTTCGTATTCTCTCTCCCAACCTTTCGTATTTTATCTCTCTCTTTCCCTTCCCACATTATTATTCTCTCTCTCTCTCTCCTTTCCTACATTCATATTCTCTCTCTCTTTCTGTCTCTCTCTCTCTCTCTCTCTCTCCCTTCCCACCTTTGTATTCTCTCTCTATCTCGCCTTTCCTACATTCATATTCTCTCTCTCTCTCTTTCTCTCTCTCTCTCTCTCTCTCTCTCTCTCTCTCTCTCTCTCTCTCTCTTCATACTTGCTTTCCAATAATAATAATAATAATAATAATAATAATAATAATAATAATATTAATAAATAAATAAATAATAATGAGGTGTTTCAATTTCCTTAGTAAAAAATAAATGTATAAACACTTATTAATTATCCCATGAAATAAATGGGTTTGGTGGCAATATTGGAGCAACTTGATTCCTCCAAACTATTCCAGGCAACAGGCTAGATAGATACCATTCTAATATTTATTTAATTAATCCTGTTTCCTGACATATTCTGGAGGAATCAATGTACTCCAAAGTTACTACAAGGGACCTCAGATCTCTCTAGGGTAATTTTGGAGCAAACTGATTCCTCCAAACCATTTTATGACGTCATTATAGAGATTTTTTGTTTTAATCAGTTTATTACGCCAAAAGGCGACATTCTTAGTTACATTAATGAGACAATATTTTACAGGAATACATAATATTATATAAGGCAAGTTGAACACACACACACACACACACACACACACACATACACACACACACACACACACACATTAAGGTAAACTTTGTTACATATTAATGACAAAATTGCTTTAAACTTATGTCATATAAGGCCTTTGAACATATTATTACAAAAGGCACGCAGAGCACATATATACCCACACACAAAATTAAGACAAGTTTAATAATATTAATGCCAAAATATTCTGTATTTCATTATAGTACACATTATAGAGAGAGAGAGAGAGAGAGAGAGAGGTAATGGAGGGTGGTGAGGGAAGGTGAGGGGTATGGGGTGTAAAGGAGACAGAGAGAGAGAGAGAGCAGTGTTGCCAGGTCTGCTTGACAAAATTTCTATAATATCCTCATTGGTACCTCTGATTCCCCATATCTAGTGAAAATTCCCCATACTTGGCATCACCCATAGAGAGAATGTTGGCTCAAAATTAATGTTTGAATGGCAGTCCATAAATGGGGTTACTGAGTTGACTACCCCTCCCCCCTACCCCCCATCCACTCTACCCATACCCCCTCCCTCACACCCATGCCCCTACCCCTCCTAACACCATACCCCCCACCCCACTCCCCCCTACCCCCCATTGATTATCGTATAATGACGTCATGATTTGGTGGAGAATGTAGTTCACGTTTTAGTTCATAATTAATCTATCAATGATTATTTTGAATTAATTATTATACAGCTAAATTCCCCGTAATTTTCCCTACAGTTTGATATAATAATTTTTTTAATTATGTAACTAATTAACGAAATTAGCGAATATTATATATTCATAATATCCAACCGTGACTAATTGGTACATTGTAGCACTTTGGGTCCTCCAAGGTATCTCAGGCAACACAACTTAATGCAGGAATAATACAGTTTGGAGGAATCAGTTTGCTCCACAATTACTCTATGGAAATCTGGGTTCCTTTATAGTACTTTGATTCCTCCAAAGTATGTCAGGAAAGAAAATTAATTCATAAATATAATGGTATCAATCCTGTTGTATGGAATAGTTTGGAGGAATCAAATTGGTCCAGTATTACCACAACCAAACCCACAGCTTCGAATGAATTAGCTTCGAATGAATCAACTTGGTGAACCATTTTAGAGAGAGTGTAGGGAGGAGGTGGAGTATTAGGTGGGTATAGGGAGTATGGGGAAGGGTGTGGGTTGGGTGGTTGGAGAGGTGTAGGGATGGTAGTTTCGAATGAACCAGCTTCAAATGAGTGAATCAGCTTCGAAACTACCACCCCTACAACTCCCATACCTTCCTAATTTACCACCCCTCCCTTGGTTCACCAAGTTTATTCATTCGAAGCTAATTCATTCGAAGCTGTGGGTTTGGTTGTGGTAATACTGGACCAATTTGATTCCTCCAAACTATTCCATACAACAGCATTGATACCATTATATTAATGAATTAATTTTCTTTCCTGACATACTTTGGAGGAATCAAAGTACTATAAAGGAACCCAGATTTCCATAGAGTAATTGTGGAGCAAACTGATTCCTCCAAACTATATTATTCCTGCATTAAGTTGTGTTGCCTGAGATACCTTGGAGGACTCAAGGTGCTCCAATGTACCAATTAGTCACGGTTGGAAATTTTAAATAGAAAATATTCGCTAATTTCGTTAAGTAAATAAGTAATTAAATAAAGTATTATATTAAAATGTAGGGAAAATTACGGGGAATTTAATGATATAATAATTAATTCAAAATAATCATTGATAGATTAATTATGAACTAAAACGTGAACTACATTCTCCACCAAATCATGACGTCATTATACGATAATCAATGGGGGGTAGGGGGGAGTGGTGAGGGGGGTATGGTGTTAGGAGGGGTAGGGGCATGGGTGTGAGGGAGGGGGTATGGGTAGAGTGGATGGGGGGTAGGGGGGAGGGGTAGTCAACTCAGTAACCCCATTTATGGACTGCCATTCAAACATTAATTTTGAGCCAACATTCTCTCTATATATAGGTGATGCCAAGTATGGGGAATTTTCACTAGATATGGGGAATCAGAGGTATCAATGGGGATATTATAGAAATTTTGTCAAGCAGACCTGGCAACACTGCTCTCTCTCTCTCTAATGACGTCATAAAATGGTTTGGAGGAATCAGTTTGCTCCAAAATTACCCTAGAGAGATCTGAGGTCCCTTGTAGTAACTTTGGAGTACAGTGATTCCTCCAAAATATGTCACGAAACAGGATTAATTAAATAAATATTAGAATGGCATCTATCTATCCTGTTGCCTGGAATAGTTTGGAGGAATCAAGTTGCTCCAATATCGCCACCAAGATTTCCTTGGTTTATTAATAAGAGAAAACTATTTAATTTTATTACAGACTCATTATTTTTGGTTTTATTTTTCTGATAATTATTTTAACACCTGAATTATTTATTATTGTATATTTCTTTACACCTTATTTAATTATTGATTAATATTAAACCCATTTATTTCATGGAATAATTAATAATATTAAACCCATTTATTTCATGGGATAATTAATATTAAACCCATTTATTTCATGGGATAATTAATATTAAACCCATATATTTCATGGGATAATTAATAAATATTTTTTTTCTTTTCTGCTAGGTTAAATTGAAACAAATTATTATTTATTTATTATTTACTAGCAGCGATACCCGACGTTGTCCGGGGATCTATCTATCAATCTATATCTATCTATCTATATTTATATCTATCTATCTATCTCTATATCTATCTATCTCTCTATATCTATCTATATATCTATCTCTATCTATCTATCTATATCTATCTCTATCTCTCCATCTATCTATTTCTCTATCTCTCTATCTATTACTCTATCTATCTATCTCTCTATCTATTTCTCTATCACTCTATCTATCGCTCTATCTATCTCTCTATATCTATCTCTCTATCTATATCTCTATATCTATATCTATCTCTCTATCAATATATCTATCTATCTCTCTCTCTCTAACTCTTTATCTCGAGAGAGATAGAGAGTGTGTGTGGAAGAGAGAGAGAGAGAGAGTGAGAGAGAGAGAGAGAAAGAGAGTGTGTGTGGAAGAGAGTGTGTTTGTGTGTTTTGAGGTTTTCTTTCATGCAGAGCATATGAGGTTTTCTGTCTTGCGTTTCAGGGGAAATTATTTTATTTATTTTTGGACTTTGACGCTCTTGTCATACGCAAATGCGGTCACGTAGGAGGCTCCCGTTTTCAGTTCCTGGTGTGTAAATTCAAGCTCTTTCATTCTGCAAGAATTTTTTTTGCCTACATGAAAGTTCAAAATTGACAAAATTTACCTCTCATGTTTGTATAGGAAAAATGTATAAGATGCCAGATATTACCAGTTAGTAATCTATTGTTGACATTCGTGGGTAAAATATTGACGAAAGTTGCATTCTTTCCATATACAGGTATATATCTTTTAATTCTATAAGATCCCTGAAGTTATAAATACTATTATACGTCATGTATGCGTTATTTAAAGCACATAATAGGATGTGACGAGTTGCCAGACGACGCTACTAAACCAAGGCGGTCGACTGAAAGACGATCAGTGTTGCCAGGTGCAGGGAAATGTCTGTTTTAGGGAATATTGAAGTCCACACATGGAGATTATAATTAAAGATTGTTCAAGAGTAAACAGGGAATTTTCTATCAGACGAAATACCGAAAAGACCGTCAGTGTTCAAGAGTAAACAGGGAATAATTGAGGTAAAAAGGGAAATTCTGATGTTGAAGTTATAGGGAAATATCGTCAAGAAGACCTGGCAACACTGAAGACAACAGTAGTAGTCAATGTGTTTAGTATATCTGTAAAACCTTTAATACTACGGTTAGTTTAATTAATTTTTGTATGAAAATGGTTTCCGTAGGTGTATTACCAACGTTTACACACTACTATTTACATGTTGTTCATATAAATATGAGGGAATTTATTGTCACAATAAATGGTTAAATACAGCATTTTAGTACGGATTCGTCACCATACAGTTCGACATTCTGTAAGGCTTAGGGAAATTTTCAAGGAATATTTATGTTAACTCGAAGATTGACTACAAAATATCTTTGCTGGTTTATCTGAAGAAGATATTGTATAAATATAACAACATTCTAACGAGTAATTAGTCACGCAACATAGTAAAGGCAAAATATACATTATGCCGAACCTACTAGCAGGCAGATACGAGAAAGAGCAAACATGGCGGCCCATTTAATCAGCCAATCAGCGAGCAGCAAAAAATTTAGGTGTCCAGTCTCTCCATACAGGGTCTCTAGTGTGGACAGACCTTTAATTAACGGTTACAACACCAGTCATCAACATATATATTACTCCGATAGTGACACAATGCATTATTCTGAATATCAAATTACATTATTTAAGAATTTATTTACGTAAAGTATGAGGAAATAATAACACGATCTTTGACTTCAGACACCTTCTTCAGCATTAATTATAAATAATGTGTTCTGGCTTCGGTTATTGTACTGTACTGTACACCCTCCAACAAGAGCGGTCGCCTCATCAAAAACGACATGAAACTTACGATTCACAGTCCCAGAATCGGAGCAACAGACTAACAAATTTCCACGCTAAAATGTGACAGTTCCATATGATAAAACTAAGGGGGAGGGGGATTTTAGTGTTTATAATTGTGAATTTAGATGCAGCCTCTATATATGTCTACTTTTCACCCACAAGACTTAATTATTAATGTTGACAATCTAGCAAACCAATGCATTTTAGGGCCAGAATTGTAACATATTATTCTTCCAACAAAGAAAATATATGTTTGTCACCTTTGATTCGTCCAGGTTTAATAGAAACAGTGGATTTGGTAATGTAATAATTGACAAATGTTGTGTTACGATGGATAATAATGTTTTTATCAAATTAAACTTTTAAGCTAAAACTCACACATTTTCACAAAGTTGAGTTTAGATTCGTAAAATAATATAAGTTATGTATTCAATTCGAAAGCATTAATCAGTTATTACATATGCCTATGTTTGTCTAACTCGTATACACAACTAATTCAATTCATCCTGCCATATCTTCACTCACGTCGCTCATACAGTGGGTGTCAAATATAATCATCCATAATTATAGGGGTAACTCGCGTAAGAGTTTGACAGTTTCCCTCTGTTCCTTAGATGATAAACTTTCCAATAAATAGGTTAACTACCATCTTTTAATTTATTACAAGCAGCTACACACTACTTAAAACAATATCATATGTGAACGTTAAAACATTAAACAGTAAGTTGTTTAAAAGATACACATATGTGAATGTTTATTATTGACCGCGACTGTACTGTATATAATAGGATATATATATAAAGAATATTCCTCACAAATTACAAATATATAATATAATCTTCATAGCAATATGGTTCTAATGTGTAATAATTTGTGGTTGCCAACAAACTGGCTCAAATAAACATATTGCAACAATCAATAATTCCTGTAGTTCTCATAAATGTTAATTCTTGACTATGCAGTGAAAGAAGATAAAAAACAAAATAAAAACAAGTGCCTTATTTCACAGTAAAGGAAGATAACACAAAATAAAAACAAGTGCCTTATTTCACAGTAAAGGAAGATAAAACAAAATAAAAACTAAAAACAAGTGCCTTATTTCACAGTAAAGATTAAAAAATATATATTTCACAGTAAAGGAAGATAAAACAAAAATAAAAGTATCTCATCTCACAGTAAAGGAAGATAAAAAAAATCCTTAAATCACAGTAAAGGAAAATAAAAAAAATCCTTAAATCACAGTAAAGGAAGATAAAAAAAAAATCCTTAAATCACAGTAAAGGAAGATTAAAAAAAAATCCTTAAATCACAGTAAAGGAAGATCAAACAAGTACCTTATTTCACAGTATTGCTAAAAACACACGATTTTAAGGGGGTGCGGGAGTAAGGGACAGGCCAGGGGGGGACTCGGGGAGGGTGCAGGAATAGGGGAAAAGGGAGTAGAAAGCCTGTCCCCTACATCCATACTTCCCCCCTCCCATATTTCCCTATAGCTTAGTTTAGTCGTCTGAATCCGTCTCGGAGTCAGATGAAGGCAGGAGATTCCACATGTTATTAGGTTTGACATCTGACTTGGCTTGCTTTATTTCCCTCGCCAGATTTGTGCATTGGTTTCCATCCTGAAAATAATAATAAAAACACTAGTGAGGTATAGAAAACAAGTATATATATATTGTACTTTATATATTATTCGAGCTAGCCATGTGTACACACATTCTCTCTCTCTCTCTAGCAGTTCTGTACACTCGTGATACGTAATTTCTGACCAGAGACGAACGGCAGGCACCATACACACATACACCCTACATTAAAACTCAGCCTCTATAGGTGTACTGGTTGGGGAAATGAACAATACCACACACACACACACACACCCTACATTCAAACTCAGCCTCTATAGGTGTACTGGGTGGGGAAATGAACAATAACACACACACACACACACACACCCTACATTCAAACTCAGCCTCTATAGGTGTACTGGGTGGGGAAATGAGCGATTCGAAGCTTTCTGTTCCTCACACTCTGGTTAGAAGTTATGTATCACGAGTGTACTGTAGATCTCAATCCATGGATACCGAAGAGATGGCCAAGATGCTGCAATAAGGCTGGCTTCACACGCGGTTGAAATCGTTCGTGTGAAGCCAGCCTAAGTCCATGTGACATCAAGGGGGTTCGGGAATAGGGGACAGGCTTGGGGGGGTTTAGGGGTATGAGGGTTTTGGGGAGTGCAGGAGTAGGGGGCAGGCTTGGGTGGGGTTTAGGGGTGTGTTTTGGGGGGTGCAGGAGTAGGGAGACAGGCTTGGGGGTGGGGGCGGTGAGGGTAGAAAGCCTGTCCCCTATTCCCGCACCCCCGTAACCCCTCCAAGCCTGTCTCCCTAATCCCACACACCCAAAACCCCCAAGCCTGTCCCCTACTCCCACACCCCCTTAACGGGAAAAACAACCATTTCGAATAGCAATGAAAACATGTCAAGACTGTCCTTCCTTTCCTCTCCAACTACCTAGACTGTCCTTCCTTTCCTCTCCAACTACCTAGACTGTCCTTCCTTTCCTCTCCAACTACCTAGACTGTCCTTCCTTTCCTCTCCAACTACCTAGACTGTCCTTCCTTTCCTCTCCAACTACCTAGACTGTCCTTCCTTTCCTCTCCAACTACCTAGACTGTCCTTTCCTCTCCAACTACCTAGACTGTCCTTCCTTTCCTCTCCAACTACCTACACTGTCCTTCCTTTCCTCTCCAACTACCTAGACTGTCCTTCCTTTCCTCTCCAACTACCTAGACTGTCCTTCCTTTCCTCCGTGCATGTTGACTTCCCTCCCCTCTGTCCTCTTCCTTGTGCATGACTACAAGATATTTCTGGCCTAGCAGTCTTCTTTTATCCCTTTTTATCATATAATTTCGTATTTTACCTTCGTCTACTGTCAAGAGATTCAAGGTGAAACTGACCGGTCTTCATAAATAGCTGTTTAGTGCTGCAATATGTAATTATCTGCATTATATTTCAACATTCATGAATACTTGCAAGTTACCATCCACAATACCTTGTTAAAGATATCTTGATCATTGATAAAGAAACCTTCAATCTCTGCATTCTCCAGCTGCTCTGCCAGGTACTTCAGAAGCCGCTGGAACCCGGACCCTGCATCAGAAACAATAGAACTTTACACTTGTACAAATGAGTGGGGGAAACATAACTATCAATCAGGATCTGTTGTCTCACATGCAGTATTTATCTACAACTTTACACCTTAATTCTTGCCAAAAAAGGTATTGCGACAACTATTGATACAACATTAAATATATTAATGTCCATAGTTGTTTGTAGGGATTATAAGTATGTATTACAGAAGGATATGTATATTTCCTTCTGTTATACATGCTTATAAGTATGTATTTCAGAAGGATATGGATATTTCCTTCTGTTATACATGCTTATAAGTATGTATTACAGAAGGATATGTATATTTCCTTCTGTTATACATGATTATAAGTATGTATTTCAGAAGGATATGGATATTTCCTTCTGTTATACATGCTTATAGTCCCTACAAATAGTTGTGGATATTACTATGGTTAAAGTTCTATCAAGATTTGTTGCAATACCTTTTCTCCCATAAAGTCAAAATGTATATGAAAAAACACAAAATAAGATGAAAATAAACAACATGATATGATTATACAAACTTACAAATAATGAGTCCATCTAGCTCCTCGTAGTGTTTGATAGCCACCCTCTTGAAGTGGAAGGACCTCAAGCCGTAATCTTTTTTCCAACCTCTGTCTTGACTTACCAGCTTAGCCAGAAGGACTGCTGCACGTACATCATCTGCACAACACACCAACACACACCATTATTTCCGTCTTTAATTAAGGCATAATATAAAGTTAATTCATGTAAGATATAGGTTGCTTACTGTTTCTGTATCAACATTTTTCGTGTGGCTTATCATAGAGATATCGGGCTTACACAATGTTGAATTATATAATTATATTAGGTAATGTGTTACGAAATTTTACATCCACTTTAGCAAATGACAAATTATCTCCTAAAGCCCAGACCACAGGTAAACATTGTTACCAAAACCAATTATATATATATATAATGACAAATAGTCATACAGAACTAATCTAATAATAAACCTCATAGATAGATAACTTGATAGAAAGATAATTAGTTAGATTGATAGATAGATAGAGATAGGCTAGGAGGCAGGGAAGGAGGAAATAGCGAGAGAGAGGAAACATGAGTTGGTGGAATAATTAAATGGAAATTCACTGAAATAAAAATGTGCCGACTCACACCTTCCCTATAGACTTATACTTCAAGTGAATAATTATACGATAATAACATTAAACCATATATAGATGTACTAGAGCTATTCCATAGCCTATATTGCATTATAATTCTTACATGATTCATTCATTATAATTCTTACACGATTCATTCATGCAGTGTTTTTCCAAAGTAGAGAAAGATGTTGACAAAAGGAGATGATAGTCGTTTTTAACCATGAAGCGGTTGTGAGGTGCGAGACTGTAGAACAAGGAATACTGGTCGTTCTCCAAGTAGGACTCTAACACACTCGGCAACTCCTCCTCAGGCGTCATGTTGGCCAGTTTTCCCCAATTTGGCTCTGCTCAGGAAAGAAACAACATATTCAATAATAAAGGGGGGTGGGAATAAGGGGGTTTAAGCGGGGTGCGGTTTTTTGGGGGGGGGATGTGGGAATAGGGGACAGGCTTGGGGGGGTCGAGGGGGTTTTGGGTGGTGCTGGAGTAGGGGGTCAGTCTTAGTGGGAAGGGGGGGGGGGGGTAGGGGGATGCAGGAATAGGGGACAGGCTTTCTACCCACCACAAACCTGTCCCCCTATTCCCACTGACCCCCCCCCCCCCAAGCCTGTCCCCCTATTCTCACCCCTCACCTCCCAAGCCTGTCCCCCTATTCCCGCACCCCCCCAAAGCCTGTCCCATACTCCCACACCCCCTTAATGAATGAATGCATGGAAGGAGGAAAAAGGAAGACAGCTACATCATAACGATGTTATATTAGAGGATATAGTGAGGGGGATGGTAAACACTAAGGAAAAGAAGGGACAGTGTATGAGAGGAAAGAAAGGGATTAGCACTAAGGAAAAAAAGAGACAGTGTATAAGAGGAGAGGGATTAACTTGGGTCCAGAGAGACGACCAAACCCTTAACCCCTGCAGTTCGGCTGACGTGATAGACCGTCAATACGTGCAGTCTGGCTGACGTGTTATACCGTCATAGCTATTTAGCATCATTTTGAGCTATGTAGGGCTATTTTGAGTGGGTTTGCTCAATGTAGCGATGTAGCAGCCGCGCTCACAATAGCAGCAAAGGGTTTAGGCAGTCTGATTCATCAGTTGCCTGCCCACCACCATGTCGGGAAGATCTAGACCTCACTCTCGCGTGTCTGAATCTTTGCCTGCACGTCGTCGCCGCCCACCACAACGCCTTTCTGACTCTGCCATAGGGTGTGAGTTGGAATTATCTGTTTCTTCGTGGGACAGTGATCATCCTGTGCTAAGTGATTCTGACCCAGAATGGCCTTGCCCTAGGAATAGGTTAGTGTATACGACGGAGGAGGATATTATAACCTCTGCCCAACCTCTCTCCAAGGTAAGTGAGCCACCTGTGAGTGTCTCATTGCAGCTTGCAACCTCTGCTGAACCAGTTGAAATCCCGTCGACGAGTAGGGGGATTTTGGGTGGCCCTAACGTATCACCAATCGTTGGGCCAAGTGGAGTTTGTCGCTCCTCCACTCGCTTTCTAGCAACCCCTTCACCCCCTAAGAGGAAGAGGAGGTTACATTTTACCTCTTCCTCATCGTCGGGTGAAGATAGTCCTCCAATAAGAGGAAGGAGTGAGAAGAGAGTAGCAGGAAGAGGTAGAGGAGGTAGAACAAGACCCCGTATCTTGAGATAAGCCAGCCGTCGCCAGATCCCTATAACCCTTCCTCTGTTGACTCAGCTGACCTCACACTCTCTCCCTTTCTATCTTCACCACGTCCACGATAGTCATCACCACAACCAGAACAACAATCACAACCACAACCAAAACAACAACCACCACCATGATGACGACCCGCCAGAGTAGAAGTTGATACGTTTGTGTGCTGATGGTAGTGAATTTGAGCCTGATATTCCTGATTTTGATGCACGGGAATCAGGAATTCAGCAAGAATTTCCCTGTACAGCTGCGTCGAAGATAATGAATTACTTCGTCGCATTTTTTTTAAGTGGCTATAATGTCGTGGATTGTTCGGGAGACGAACGATTATGATCAAGTAGTCAACAACTGGCAGCATAGAACACAACGGGAGCATTCTCATATGCAAGATTGGGAAGATGTGACCGTTGCAGAAATGTATGTGTGGAATGCACTAACGATGTTGATGCCACATAACAAAAAACATCGATTGCGGGATTACTGGAGCACGGAGGATTTATTATCCACACCTGTCTTCGGGAGATACATGTCAAGGGACCGCTACAGGGACATCCTCACCAACCTCCACTTCACCAACAACCTGGGTCCCCCCCCCCCCTAGTGTTAGGCTGTAGAATATCCGTACTATTATGTCCATGTTGCTCCAAAATATCTGCTCATTCCTACAACCATTCCAGAAAGTGGTAATCGACGAGTCTCTCGTGCTCTTCAGAGGTAGACTGTCCTTCATTCAATATAATTATCCCGTCTAAGAGGCACAGATTTGGCATAAAATATTATGTCATCTGTGACTGTCAGACGGGATATGTTTTAGATTTTGTAATTTATACGGGTTCAGATGTGGATATCGCTGAGAATGATCCTCATGGCTTCCCAGGCGCTGTTGTGAAGCATCTGATGGACCATTTCTATAACTGAAACCACATTCTGTACACGGATAATTATTACACATCTCCATTGTTGAGCCAGTTCCTGAAAGAGCATGGAACGGAATCCTGTGGCACTGTTCGTCCCAACAGGAGGTGGTTTCCAGCCTTCCCTGCAACACATCGGGGCGACTGTGTCACCCAAAAATCTGGCCCTCTACTGGCAATGAGGTGGAACGACAAGAGGCCAGTACACATGCTCACCACTGTGTACAATGGTGAGATGTTGGATTCCGATAAGGTCGAACACGGCACAGGTAACCCCATCCTCAAACCTGATGTTGTGCTTGATTATAACATCAACATGAGACTCGTTGATAAATCAGACATGATGATCAGTACAATCGATTGGCTGAGAAAAATCTGCAAGTGGTATAAGAAGGCCTTCCTGCACCTCATCGACATCTGTGTATTGAACGCCTTCAAACTCTACACCCAGCAGCATCAAGGCACGACCGTCACCCTTCGCCAGAGTGTATGGTGATAGTGACACATGATAGATAAAGTTTTAGTGCTGTGATAGTGACACACGATAGATAAGGAAATACTGCAGTGATAGTGACACACGATAGATAAGGAAATAGTGCAGTGATAGTGACACACGATAGATAAGGTTTGTAGTAATAAGAAAATATTGAAGTGAATATATGGACGTGAAAGTGACACGAATTTATTCATACAAGTGTACATATTATTATTAGTATGGTGATAGTGACACACGAAGAGTGTATTTTTTTTACTCGTTATTACTCCCACACTTCATCCCGGGGCACAAAAACCACTCTGGAATAGTCGGCAATCCACACAGCAGAGGTTGCAATCAACGATAACTGTGCGGTGAGCGGGTAAGTGGCGCGGTGTCTATTGGCTCACCCTACACCATCGCCACTGCCGCCCCGCACATCAGAACACTTAGCACTTCCCACGCAAAACATGGCTCACTTCAACTCGCCCTATCTCCGTAACTACACATCGTACAGCCCTCCAGATGGTACCATTCGATAGAGGAAGAGTTGAAGGTAAGTAAGAAACAATATTGAAGTCAGTACACTATATAGGTTAAGAGTGAGAGCGTTGTGAATATAGGGGAAATTGAGGAATTTTGACGCTAGCGGTGGGGTAGAATGTGCCAACGTGGAGGAAAGCGCGCCCGCTCCCAGTCTGTAGGGGTTAAGGGGAGATTCTCTTCTTTGGTGAATTGGAGTGCCTTAATTTCTTCAAAGTATGCCAGGAAACAGGACCAATATTAATAAATGTAACGGTGGCCTGTTTCTTGAAATAGTTTGGATGGATCATTTGCTCCAGATTTACCAACAAGAGAATCTCCCTATAATTATTATTCTTAAAATAGACCAGAGACACAAAGCTGTCATTCCGAGGACCCCAGCCCCATGACTCTAACCTGAAGGAAAGAAGACAGCTTAGATAAAGAAAGATGAGCAGTTTACCTTAATAAAAACATATTACCCCTACTCTTGAAGCCAGCCAGTCCTACACCATCAAAGACAGAATCACCAAGACCATTCCACAGAGACACTGGCCTTGGGACAAACGATTGACTGTACTGGCCGGGTCTACAGCGCGGCAATACGTAAGCAAACCTATGGGAGTCCAATGCACCACGAGTGACACGAGCTGGAACATACAGAGACGAGTTAAGAGGATGCAGCACATTACTTCTGATCTTGAAGAGCATGCACAATGATGCAACACAACGATGGTGACTCAGATTATAACCAAGTGAACCGCCTGTAAAAAAATTAGCATTGGAAACAATCCTATCCAGCAACTTGAGATGGCAATCAGCTGCTGAACACCACACTGAAGAACAATATTCCAACAGAGGCAACACAAAGGAGTTGTAACACCACAGTAATAATGAGTGATCTCCAACACACACCAAGCTCTACACATTAAACCCAACTTTTGGGAGACAGACCTTGAGTTGACCGAACATGCTTCTCAAAAGTCAGTTTCGCATCAAATGTAACTCCCAGAATAACCAAATTCTCAGACCCCTCCAATACAGTCCCATCAAGAATCAAGGGTGGCGATAAAGGATACACAAACCGTGTGAGACCTGGAGACGACCATTGCTCTAGTCTTGCCAGCATTCAGTCTCATATCCCACAACCTGCACCAATCACCAATCTTAACCAGGTCACGATTCAATGACCGAGCAACAGAATTCCTGGCACCAGGGGTCGGCACAACAGCAATGAGAGTGGAATCATCTGCATAACCATACAGGTCATTCTCCAAGATGTTCAAGAGTTCATAATGTATACACGAATTCTACTCTTTCACTTCGCACACTATCCACAACAACATACTGGGATGGAGCAGTGAGGAATTACGACAAGACAGACAGTACTGAACCGCCAACACCAACAGAGCGAAGTCTGTAGAGGATACCCAGATGGTTTACCCAATCAAACGTGGCAGAGAAGTCAAGTTGCACCAGTCTAGCCTCACCACCCAACTCCAAAGCATTCTGAAGTACATGAGAGATACACAGAAGTGCATCACACGTGCCAAGGCCCCTTCGATATGCAAACTGTGAGGATGGGAATACACCATTACGTTCCATGAAGTAACTTAAACGCACAGCCACCACCCTCTCAAACTACTTAGACAATACAGGAGTGATGGAAATAGGCCTGTAATCGACAACTGAAGGAGGAGGAGGGACCTTAGGAATTGGGGTAACATTAGCAAACCTTCAACATTCAGGAAAATTACCAAAACAAAGAAGTCTCCTGAAGACAACACTGAGGCGGGGAGCTAGGACATCAGCCGTCTGTTTAAAGAACAGAAGAAACATTCCCAATGGGTCAACACACCATAAGAGTCCAACTCATGAAGGAGTGTTTTAACTTCTCTTGACCTAAAGGCAAATAATGAGAGACCAGGACAGGAGTGACATATGGAAGGCAACTCTACAGACTCCCAAGACTGATTGCTATCAAAGTGAACTGAGAGCAATGCAGCCTTACCACCGGGTTCACACACCAACCACCGTCACCAACCAAGGGGGGGGGGGGGGGGGGGGAAGAATCAGACCCAAGCACTCTAGAAGGTAGACCACCATTTATGTGGGCTCCTAGCATTCAGCAACACATCCCTGACTCCAATAAAGCAGTCTCTTTAGGACTGGCTTCTTCATCATGGGAAAATACAGTCCAGGTAGTGGTGGGTTGGCTAGATCATGTGTAATAAAGCAGTGTAGTGCATGTGCTGATGTGATACAACTATTGTGTCTTGTAACTGTCTAGTTGGTTTTTGTAGTTTCCTCCACAGCCTATGACTTATTGCAGTCCAAGCCCAGATATCTATTTGTTGTTAATGTTATATGTTGTTATATGATTGTATTATTATATTCTAGTTTAGCTTTCCAGGTTAGCTATAAAGCTAAATATGTAAAGTATAACCTAAGGAAAGTTTGGTGATTTATCTTTTGTTCAGCCATGTAACCACCAAATAATAAATAGAGAGATACAAACTGACTTGCCATTAACCCCAAGTGAAGACAACATCTTTACTAACATCTTGACTACCCCTGGTTCCACAGTGGTTACATCGCTCCGTAACATTAGGTAAAGAGAGGACGTGCATTATTGAAAAATAATAATAATATAATAGAAGATAAATTAATAGGTGCAGTTTCCTCCTACAAAACACAACCCCAAACCATTCCCAAATATAAGCTTTTCCATGATAATAACTTACCTCCCATCTGTACAACAATATCCAACTTTAGTCTGTCTCCATCAAAGTCAGTGATATATACCGTCAGAGAATTCAACATTTTCTTGAAGTGTATCTTCCAGTGTGGATGATCTTTCTTCACATCCTTCACTACCTCCTTCAATCTGAAAATTATTTGAAGATTTTTAAGTTTCCTTCGAGTTAAATATGTCTTTAATTGTTATTTCCACATCTATGATAGTTTTAATTTGGCATTAGCAAATGTAATGAGTTTCATCCAAAAGACCACAGCTGTGTAAGAGGCAACAACTACAGAAGTACAGAGAGAAGAATAAGCAACTGTTCCACATTTTTGTGGATCTGGAAAAATCTTTTGATTGGATACCAAGGAGAACGATTGCGTGGGCACTGAGGAGACAGATGTTGCCTGAGTGACTGGTGGATTTGGTGATGGGTTTGTATAGCAATTTAATATCTAGAGTGAAGGCCATGGCAGGAACGTCTGAGGATATTGACATCGGAGTTGGAGTTCACCAAGGATCGGCGTTAAGCCCTATTTTGTTTGTGATGGTGATGGGGGAGGCGACGAGAGAGAGGAGGGGAGACAGCATATGGCAGATGCTGTATGCTGATGATCTGGTACTAAGAGTCAGAGGAGGGAGTTGTGGGTATGTTTGGGGAATGGATAAAGTTGGAAATAAGAGGAATGAGGGTCAACAGATCATGATGGTAATAGGAAGGCAGCCAGAAGTAAGACAGGAGAACGGAAGGTACCCTTGTCAAGTGTGTGAATAGGGAGTAGGTGGCAACTCTTTGTGGTGCACGGGCTGATTAAAATGGTGCCATGGAAGAAACTCAGGAGTTAGAAATGTGAGGAGAGCTGGAGAGAACTTTAGGTGCTTATAGAGAGACCATGGGAGGTGGAAGTGGAGTGAAGAGGGTTGGAGATTTCCGCACCCCTAACCCCCCTCCAAGCCTGTCCCCCTACTCCTGCACCCCCCAAATTATTATATTATTATTATCATCAGAAGTGGGGTGCGTGGGGGGAGGGGGTAGAAAGCTAGTCCCCCTATTCCTGCACCCCCCCTAAGCCTGTCTCCCTACTCCCGCACCCCCCAAAAAAACCCAAGCCTGTCCCTTACTCCCACACACCCTTAATTGTCTTGTTGGTAAATTGGAAGGTTACTGATTCCTCCTAACTATACCAGAAAACAGAAGCCCTCAATGGTACGAAGAAGGGATCTGTTGTTTCGTGGCCTAATTTGGAGAAATCACAGACCTTCCAATTCACCAACAAGAAATCCTTCACTTTAAACTTGCAGCTCAATTACTGTCAGAAACAATAGCTAAAACCATTGAATTCTTTATAGACTGAGGCCCGTAGTTTAAAAAAATATGAGGGCCCTTACTGGAGCTCTATGAATCCTCCAAACTACTCCAGGCCTGGATTATTTGGAGGGTTCATAGAGCTAAAGTAAGGGCCCTCAAATATTTTAAAACTACGGGTGTGACTGATACAAACAAATCTACAGCATTAAGGGGGTGCGGGACTAGGGGGACAGGCTTTAGTCAAGTAGCAACTCTTATTAATAATTACTACATGATGTCACAAACGAAAGAAATTATATAGTCCTACTGCACAGATGAAACCGTATATCACTCTCATTCTTACGAAAAATGTCCTAAATACAATTAAATACACAATCTTGACTTTGATATATTTTACCTTGAACAGCCAAATTCTAATAATGTGACTTTGATATCTTTTACCTTGAACAGCCAAATTCTAATAGTATCTAAGACTTTCAATTATAATATGCCAGTGAAGTTTGATGGAAACCAGAAAATGATTTGAGATATAGCCTACTATAATACAGTTACCTCCATTCTAGGCCACTTCAGTCTCAGGTGTGTTTGGCGCAATGTGGCACCACTGTGTTTGTTTACTCGTGAATGGACTCGACTAACCCTCGCTATAGTCTCCACCATATGGACGCTATGTAAGCAAAACTACCTATCTAAAAATGCATAAGTTTCCAACATAAAAATTAATACAAATACAACAGATACTAGAAATTATAAAACATAAAACTCATGTTCCTTTGTTTGGTGCGAATGGAAGGGGTCCATATGGGGAAACAGGGGAAATGCAGATATGAGGGTTGAAGTTAATTAAGTGGTGGTGAATCGAGACACTTTATTCGGTGAAACAATCCATAAAACCGCATATGTTAGCTGTCATTTAATAAAATTGTATTGACCTACATTTATAATAATTCAAGTGCTTTCCAATTATTTAAATTTAGAAGGCTCATAGTTTATGTTAAGTCAGTCATAATGTTAGAATGGTTCGTGAAGACACGATGCTTCATAAAGGTGTTTCACTGGCATCCAGTGCCTAACACAAACCTTGTTTGACAGTTATTTGACTTTCAGGTCATGTGATTTGAATCCAAATTATCGGTGTTATAGTCTCACTATGTTGAAAATCTTTCATAGCGTTGTAATATTAGAAAAATAAATCATCATCTCGATCACAGACATGGTGAACGTCGTGGCCAGTTATTACACGGGATGTTGGCTCTTATTACTTGTCACCAGTGGTCGTTAAAAATGTTTCCAGAAATACAGTTTACATAACAGATATATATGTGTAATTATGGCTGCGTAAAATGTATATATACAACATGGGATTTTGTGAACTATGCATCCCGTTTGTTCATTCATATGGGTTAGGATTAATTACAGTTCAGTTACAAACCTCCATCACCACTACAACTGAACCTGTCACACACACACACACAGAATGATAGATAGCAGTTACTAGTTACACTTTTTGGTTTTGGTTTTCTTATAAATACGGACTTGACTTTGACCACAATCAATTCACAGCAGTATGAAGGAGTTTCAGGTTGAGCTACTACGGCTGCAAACATTCAGTAATAGAGTGAACAATACAATTTTCCTATCTTTACTGAGGAGTGTTTTACGTAGTCTATGATTACACAGCCTGATACAAAATAAAAGCAAAGTAAATTCTGGACTAACAGGAAAATAAATGTCGAGTGCTACAGGAGCAAACAAGTAAACATCACCAAGTCCAAACCACCTTGTTTTAGAAAAGGTAATAGATAAAGTTGGAATCCGGTTATAATGATGCATGATAAGGACACACCTATCAGCTTTCCTTAAGTATAAAAAATTAAGTCTAATCTAATCTTTCCGTACCCATAATTAGGAAAGACTAGAATATATATATATATATATATATATATATATATATATAATCTATGAAACACGTTATATAATTATCACTGCATAGTTTACTCGCCAAATTCATTAAATAATTCACCCATAACAAGACATTTACCCGGCTAACATTATTTCGTTTGCTTGCTGTATTACAAACCACTAAGCATGACTGTGGAATCGACCCAGAGTATCAAACAAATACTCGATACCCATTACTGGAAATAAAAGTCCCCCTGTTCTGTCTAGTCTAAATAGTCAATAAATACTCTACTTAAATTACCTATATAATGTACAAAGGTATAATATATATATCATGATGTATATCCTATATTATAGGCTACACATCATAATATATAAATTATATATTATACCTTTGTATATTATATAATGAGATTAAGGGGGAGCGGGAGTAGGGACAGGCTTTGGGGGGTTGTGGGATTAGGGGGACAGGCTTGGGGTGGGTAGAAAGCCTGTCGCCGATTCCCGCACCCCCTAAACCCCCCAATCCTGTCCCCTAACTCCCACACACCCCAAAACCCACCTAAGCCTGTTCCCTACTACAGCACCCCCCCCCCCCAAAAAAAAAAAAAAAAAACCTGTCCCCCAATTCCCGCACCTCCTTAATTAGTTTCCACATCAACATTTACTAAGATGGAACAATGAGGGTATTATATTTGTACTTACTTGTTAATAGTATATTCCCGTAGTTTCTTGGCTTCCAGGTAACCTTTTCCATTGACAAAACCATTAGGTCGTTCATCGTATTCGTCACGCCACTTCAGTTTGTAGATTCCTGGCTCGTGGCGCTCATATACCTGTGGTGATATTTATTATCATCATCATTATTATTATTAAAAATAGACAAGAGATACAAAGCTGGGAGAGAATGCAAGCATTCTATCAATCCGAAGACACACCACCCAGCCTCATGAATCTAATCTGAAGAAAAGAAGACAGCTTAGAGAAAAAAAAAAGATGAGCAGTTAGCTTGATCGATATTGTGATTGTGTTTACTAGCCCACTGACAAGAAAAGCCAGCCCTACATAGCCCTAAATGACGGGAAATAGCTATGACGGTCTAACATGTCAGCCGGAGTGCACATACGTACGACGGTATATCACGTCAGCCGTACCATAGGGGTTAAGTGCGAATATAAATAGGCGGTTTTAGCAACACCTGGCAGCCAGGCTGAGTTGCGAATTGGTAACAGCCTTCGGCCTGGGCTGCAGTGGTACTGGGATCACCCCACCCCCCAATTTGTGGTTTGAATTCATTCCTAAACTGGGCATGCAAGTCAGGCCTGCTTGCATCCTTGATGCTTGAGACCATAGAGTCTATGTTGAGAAAGCCATAAATCTTTGGTTGTTTTAAGCTGATAATTCAAGAAACACATATCCACCAACAATAAAATTAGACCGAGGACATTCCCGGGACTACACTGGTCAGAATGGTGTATCACTTGTCAACAATTTTGTTTTTTAATTGTAACCCCACCGGAGATTCGAACCTGGGATCTTTCGGATTAGGTGCCTTAACCACTGGACCACTTGTACACAGCCAGAGAGGGCTTAAAATTAGGTTAGTCTATGCTTCCCTAACTCAATAAAGGTGTACCATGTGTACTTATGGTGTTAGAACTCGAGAAATAATTATGCTACAAAAACAAAAGTAGGCCGAAGACGCTTCCCAGGCTTCACGTACAGTATTACTTTTTACTCTAGGTCAAACAATACGGCCGTGCATAGCAGCTAAACAGACACACACACACATAGACAGACAGTGTGTATAGAGAGTATAGATGTGACTGCCACATATAATGAAATAATGAAAGAGTTTGCTAGATTCCAGACACTATATTTGAAAGTCCAAAATTGATTATATTTATCATTTATTATCATTTGTATCCTTTCATTGACCTTAGGATGAGCATGACGAAGCAAAATTAGGAATAAAAGTATTTTGGGGGGTGACAGAACATTTCTTCGAGTAATTATGCTTATAAATCTTACCACAAAATTATCAGCGACGTAGGGTTCTGGTAGAATGAGAAGAATATCAAAGTCAGTCACTTTTGAGACAGCTGTACCTTCATAGGCACTTCCTGCGAAGTCAAAAGTGGTATCTTGGAGTATAGCATCACCGTCTTCTTTCATGAACCATTGTAAGGTTTGCAGGAACGAGTGCACCTCCTATAACATATCAAAATATATCTTATAAATTTAATTATACACAAGAGATACTAGAATTTGTATTTTATAATTATGTACAGTTGCCCAAAAAAAGACTGCAACCAAATTTATGTGTGTGTGGTAATATCTGGCAGCTGCTCCAAAGTAAACACTTGTATTTTATCAATGGATGAATGTAATCAGCTGAACCACTAACATCCATCCATACAAAGGTTGTGGGTTCTGAGTGATCCATTGATAAAATACGAGTTTGAAGCAGCTGCCAGATATTGCCACACACCACCAAATTTGGTTGCAGTCTTTCCTTGGGCATATAATATTGTAGTATTATATGCAATTTGAAATGTATTAAAATCCACTACATGATGCAGAAATTTACCATTCTTTGGATTATAATTATGTATGCAATGTATCCTCTGAGTATGGGTAGGAAGGGATGAGAGATTGGCAAATAGGTGGCATCATAAACATTATTACAATTACATTCATCCTCCCTTTGTGTTCAGCCTCCCAATCTACAGTAGCTACTCCTTATCATCCAGCCCTTCCCAATCACCAATTCCCCCTGTTTATCTTGCACCAATATATTTTCAGTGTTTTGCTATCAGTTCCCCCTCGCCCTTGCAATTGTCATGTTGGAGGCGGGGAACAGAACGAGAATACGTTATGAAAATAAGTGTCGTATTGATAGTAAGTTAAGAGCTGTATTCACCATCACCTCTGAGAACAGCACTATCAAGGCAATGCAAAATAGGCAGGGTGGTAACCTAACAGGAATATTTAAGTGGAATTTAACAGGTGGAATGAAACCGAGTTGTTGTGCGAGTGTAACAATATTATACAGTACCGTAGCCTAATATATAGTACAGCTCAGCGTGACCAGATATACGATAATTATCGTATAAATACGATAAATCAGTGCTTGATACGATAAACGATAACGTCTCTACGATATACGATAATTCTTAATTTTAATGCGATATTTTTAGGATATAATACGATAATACATCTGTGAAAATACATGGCTAATAGCAATTTGTTAATTTATTGGATAAAACATTAGTCATTAATAATTTTAACTCGAGAAGACAAGAAAAAAAAAACCATTGGTGTTGCGCCGTTACATTAATCACCCGTACAACAAGCCTGTCAAGCAAAGTTGGACCTGTCCGCTTCGCGTGAGTTTTGTGGCCTACCCTGGGCTTGCTCCCCTACCCCTAGTCCCCTACCCTTGTGTAGTATGAGCGACTGTGGCCCACTGTTGAGCAGCTGTTACTGTCTTACTGAGCTGTAGCTAGTACAGCAGCTACTACAGCTATTGCTGGAGGAGCCACAGGATGTTCCACACATCTACATAGAGGAAAAGAAAGGGCCACAACAGTAAATTGTGTCGTATTTTTGTTGTCCAAGCGTCGGGTTGGGGTACCAAGCGGGCTTGGAGCAAGCCGTATCTGACAACAAAAACAGTCTAGATTGCGTGGACCCGAACAACTGGCTTGCAGAACAGAAGGTAAAATACTGCAAGTTTGATTACATAAATAATTATTTAAATAGTAAATAATCCTTTTTTTTTTGTCTTACCTGTAATATATAACTATCCAAAGCAGCCTATACCTCGTTAAATAATATTACATCTTATTACATCATTAATTTGGTTTATCTAGCACTAATTACAAGTTACATACAATAACCATTTAATAAATTAATAATATATTATATTATTATTATTAGCACATTTCAATTACCTGTAGGCCATATTGTTGTCATGTGACCAAGATTGTTCCCGAGCAAGGTTGATTTTTATTCGAAGACGGCTTGCTTCCGCTTGGCTCCGCTTGTTATCAAGCGTCCAACAAAAACAGTACAGAGCAAGCTTTTGGTGAAAAGCAAGCGAGCTTCGTGTCGCTTGGACAACAAAAATACGACAGAATTTCATTCAACAATTTGTGGTAAGTTCATTAACGTTCTTTACAGCAGAAACCAATATTCCCAAGGTAGTATCCATTTTTTTTTTAGGTAGACAGCATTAATACAAGTTAATTTCCAAGAATTATGTGTACTGATATTTTTGTACCACCATTATTAGACTTTGCAATGAAATACGATTATTCAAGGCAAAATACGATAATTTTGACTAAGACTATACGATATTTCAGTCGCGGGCATCTGGTCACGCTGGTACAGCTGGTCAAACTCCTGTGAGGCCCACCCAGCACTGCCAACGCTGTGCGAGATAGTGACGCCGAAACACTTGTTCTGAACTCTGCTCGAAATATGCACTGGTGGGGGGATTTCCTCCACGCCTCAAACCCCCAATCCCCCCACCTTCGAGCAGAGTTCAGAACAAGTGTTTCGGCGTCACTATCTCGCACAGCGTTGGCAGTTTGACCAGCTGTACGTTCGTAGTAAGAAGAGTGAACTGAATGTATTAAAATACATGCCATAACATAAATACGACATTAGCTTCCCCACACAGGCTATATATTGCATCTTGGCAATACAGTGCAATAGTGGTCGCTATGTAGAGACAAATTGAAACAATTTAACAGAATTGTAAATATTAATGTATATCAATTATACATCTTATGCATAAATTCTTTTGAAGAAATAAATCTAAATTGTTCAGTTTAGATTCACGGGTATCCTCTAATGCTCCATTATTTTGTATGTTTCTCAGGGAGCTAAATAATCAGACACAGTGAAGGACTAATTTTGTAAAACAATTGTGGTTTAACTTCCCACCTTCGCGAATTCTTGACTGTGTTACCCAGAACGTATGTGCAGCACAAGACCCGTCTTGGGCAAAAATTGAACCTGTACAGTTGGACACATGAATGGATGGTACAGCCCAAGTGAAAGATGGTCGATTTCTCCTATTATCAAGTTCCTTTGTGCCAAATAGGAGACATCAGGATCAGCACAGTATTGAGGATGGTAATAAAGAGCAACTACCTGATAATAGACACTGGTTACTCAAATGGGACAAGTATCTTTCACATGGGCTGTACCATCCATTTATGTGTCCAACTGTACACTTCTGGGCTCTGACCCATGAGATATAACGAGTCTACTCTGACTTATGATGGTGGAGGAGGGGGGAAGGAAACGAAAGGGTGTCATAAGGACCACCTCGTGAATTTTTAACTGCTGTAACTAAATGTGATTGTCACATGAGCCGTCCTCTTATCAAACCAAAGTTTGTACTCCAACATGTAGTATTAGGAATAGATCAAGGTAAAGATTAACTACGTAGCTTAAATTTATCTTAGAGTAGACAATATAATATATATACATAAGCCAACTCGTACTTGCACGAATGGTCCGAGGATGAAAATGGAGGACGGAGCACGAAAAAGAAATCTGAAAACATTAGATGTATGCTGAAAGTTGAACTAATCAATGGGAAATAAGTATATACTATACCTCTTTCTTTCCATCCACTTCATTGTTGATGTCATTCAATTCCTCCAGCACCTCTTCAACAAATTCGTTGTTGCAGCTGTAGTAAGCCATTTAGAAGGCCTGCAAAATACAACAAAAAATATTTTCAATTATCCTAAAACATTCAATTATCCTCCAAAAACAAACGGCAGACGACTTTCACAGTTTAATTATGAGGAACAAGAATTGGTAGAAATTACTAAAGACTTATATGAAGAGGGTGAATGGCCATCTGATTTTGTAAACCTTATTATGATAACCCTCCCTAAGAAAACAAGACCAGTAATATGTTCAGATTACCGAACAATAAGTCTAGTTAGTCATGCTGCTAAAATAATACCGAAAGTACTTACTAGAAGGATGACGAATAAAGCTGAACAGTTCATAGGGAAAGATCAATTTGGTTTTAGAGCTGGGTGTGGAATGAGAGAAGCAATTGGTATCATGAGGATAATAAGTGAAAAGATGATAGAGAATGATCAGGACATTTTTGTGTGCGTTGATTTCGAAAAAGCTTTCGACAGAGTACAGTGGAGAAAATTGTTTGAGATACTGAAAGAAATTGGCGTGGACTGGAGAGATCGTAGGTTAATAAAAAAAAATGTATTTGAATCAAACGGTAAGGATAAGAGTTGTCGAGGGTGAATCAGAACCTGGAGAGGTTGGAAGAGGTGTGAGACAGGGATATTCTCTATCTCCAGTATTATTTAACATCTATGCAGAGGCAATGATGAATGAAGCATTGTTGGAACTGGAGGAGGGAGTGAGAGTGGGTGGCAGGATGGTTAAGTCAATTAGATTTGCATAGTACAAAGGCAATTGTATGTAACAGTGAGACGGGATTGCAGGAAATGGTTAATAGTTTGAATAGAACAGCTGAAGAATATGGAATGAAAATTAATGAATCAAAGACCAAAGTAATGAGAATTGCCAAAAGACAGGGAGCCCTTATTAAAATAATGATAGAAAATAAAAAATTAAAGGAGGTTAACAGTTTCCAATATCTTGGCAGTATACTAACAAATGATGGAAGGTGCAGTAAGGAAATAAGAACCAGAATTGCAATGGGTAAAGCTGCATTTACAAAAGAAAGACGTCTTATGACAGGAAATTTGAAAATTAAACTTAAGAGATTGGTGAAGAGCTTGATATGGAGTGTGGCACTTTATGGTGCAGAAACATGGACAATAAATACAGCAGATAAAAGGATTTTAGAAAGCTTTGAAATGTGGATATGGCGAAGAATGTTGAAAATAAGTTGGAGAGAACATAGGAGAAATGACAATGTGCTGCGAGAGGTGTAAGAGGAAGGAAGCTCATTAATGTGATAAGGGGAAGACAAAAGAACTAGATTGGTCATGTGTTGAGGGGAGAAGGTTTACTGAGAGAGGTGATAGAAGGCAAATACCAAGGGAAAAGAGCTAGAGGAAGGAGGAGGAAAGCAATGCTGGATGATCTTAGAGGAAACAAAAGTTAAATAGAGCTAAAAAGGTTTGCTCAAGATAGAGGGAGATGGAGAAGGTATGATCCATGAAAGGACTTGCCCATGGGCAGAACACTTGATGATGATGATGATTTGCTTCTTAATGATGTACTTGGCTAAGGATACAATAATGAATAAAATTATAACACTAACTATATCATAACACTAACTATATAAGTGCGTTTTCGGTCGGTTTATGCGTTTTATTCTGATCATCATATGGCAACAAACACATGAAAGTGTGTTGTCGCCTAACGTGAAGTTTCTGGTTGGCAATACTGCATGTGTGGAATGTGGAGTTTGTGGACGCGTACTAGACGCGTCAATAATGATGGAGACGGACAGACGGGTAAACAAACAGCTCGCTCCCTCTCACATAGCATCTACGTATAAGACCGTTAAGGGAAGAGTATACTTTTGGTACATTGGAGCATCTTGATTCCTCCAAACTATGCCGCGAAACAGGACCAGGTTGACTAAAGTAATGGTGCCCTGTTGCTTGGATTAGTATGGTGGAATCACTTGCTCCGTATTTACCAACTTTGTATAAGACCGTTAATTAATAGGGTAAATATTGAATGAATTACCGTTATTGCGTATGGTTTTTCTACCTTCATTACCCACGTATTTAGACCATTCTAAGACTATTTTTTTGTATGGCATTTCCTCCACAAATGGGGCATTTTGAAATTAGCCTGACATTATCTGACCTAACCTAGACCGCATCAGACTACCGGGACCTAACCTGGGCAGACGTTAATAGTAATGTTTGACCTAGGTAATATAGTATAATAAATAACAAGAACATTTCACCCTAACGTTTACCTGTCATAGCAGCGAGTTTCCTATATACACACAAAAACATTGAAGGCATTGTTATTAGCTCTAAGTTCATTCATTTTTATATCTATCATATGACTTCATTCAATTAATTTCCTCAAGCTGCAAATACATATCTCAAAGTAGGCCTATACATAATAATTCAAAGTAAAGCCACAATCAAATATCCACCAACACTTTCCTTCCATATTATCTTGATATTAAACAACACGTGTATGATTTTGCAACACCATAATAATAATTGTGAAGGGGTTGAGTTGACGTAAGATGTTGTTGTATGATTATATTTTGATATGATACTGATTTATTTGTACGATGGAAGGAAAGTGTTGGTGGTCATTTATTTGTACAGTGTCAGTAGCTATACATAATAACTTACCTTGTCTGATGTATATAACTATCCAGGAGTTGTATATTCAGCTGTAGTGTTTGTTTATAATATAATATATAATCAGCAAGAGTTTAATTATAAAAACTCAATGACAACCTACACAAAATCTTTCTGACTTCCTGTGAGCTGGGAGGCACTGGGAGCACTGAGAGAGACTGAGTGACTGTCTGACTGAGCACACTGAGCAGGGTTGCCACAACTTGCCAGATGGCATGGCAGACCGAGGCAGAGATATCTCACGGCCAGATTATGTGCATTTCACGGCCAAATCGGGCCAAACTTTTTTGTCTACGACCAATTTTTTCGGCCCAAGTGTATAATATTTTAACAGAATTATGTAAGTACATATGAATTAGCCTGGGACATTAATTAAATTACTTTTAACCCTGCACCTACATACATAGTGTGTTTACCTTCATTCAAAGTATATTGAAGCAAGTATCGCCAATAAGATATAGGTCTACTGTATTATGGCAGTTTTACAAAATTTAAAAAAAAAAAACATCTTTAATTTCTTCACTGACTTTTTTAACTCAAACAAATTAATTTTATTTTCCGATGATTTGTTATATTTTCTCCCACGTTCATAACTTCCTTTCCATATAGATTTTGTTGCCATTGTTAATATATATAAAAGTAATAAAAAATAAGTATAAGAAATATAAGAATAGGTCCTGTACCTGCAGTGGTAGCCTATAAGTCTATAACCAGTAGGCCTATCTAGTTCCAAATTTATTCAGACTGTCCTTATTTGCTCTATCGTCACAGATGTCGCTGACTCGATCAACTCTTACCTGCAGATAAATATCGTGTGAATCTTACTAGAATCCTAGAAAATTACACGCCTAATATTTAATAAGATAAAATAGGTTAATGTCATACATATATCACGTATGTTACCATGCATAAAGCTAGGATTTAAAAATATTTCATTTATATTCAGACAGGAGCGAAAATTTGTAGCATATTAATAATGTATCTACACATAATATAAGTTGTGGTATTTGTAACTGTGCCTTTGGTATGGTTCGTCCTGAACACGTAGCCTACTCACGAAAAGTCACGAGTTCGTCGAGTAGGACCAACTTGTAGCCTATAATTTTTGTATATGGATTTGTAAGATATTAACTTGTGTGAGGGATGAAGTCATTTCAGAATAAAATACGGCCAGAATTCGGCCAAATTCATTCGAAGCTAATTCATTCGAAGCTGTGGGTTTGGTTGTGGTAATACTGGACCAATTTGATTCCTCCAAACTATTCCAAACAACAGGATTGATACCATTATATTTATGAATTAATTTTCTTTCCTGACATACTTTGGAGGAATCAAAGTACTATAGAGGAACCTTGATTTCCATAGAGTAATTGTGGAGCAAACTGATTCCTCCAAACTGTATTATTCCTGCATTAAGTTGTGTTGCCTGAGATACCTTGGAGGACTCAAGGTGCTCCAATGTACCAATTAGTCACGGTTGGAAATTATAAGTATAAAATATTCGCTAATTTCGTTAATTAATCATGTAATAAAATAAATTATTATATCAAAATGTAGGGAAAATTACGGGGAATTTAGCTATATAATAATTAATTCAAAATAATCATTGATAGATTAATTATGAACTAAAACGTGAACTACATTCTCCACCAAATCATGACGTCATTATACGATAATCAATGGGGGGTAGGGGGGAGTGGTGTAGGGGGTATGGTGTTAGGAGGGGTAGGGGCATGGGTGTGAGGGAGGGGGTATGGGTAGAGTAGATGGGGGGTAGGGGGGAGGGGTAGTCAACTCAGTAACCCCATTTATGGACTGCCCTTCAAACATTAATTTTGAGCCAACATTCTCTCTCTATAGGTGATGCCAAGTATGGGGAATTTTCACTAGATATGGGGAATCAGAGGTACCAATGTGGATATTATAGAAATTTTGTCAAGCAGACCTGGCAACACTGCTCTCTCTCTCTCTCTCTCTCTCTCCTTTACACCCCATAGTCCATACCCCTCACCTACCCTCACCACCCTCCATTACCTCTCTCTCTCTCTCTCTCTCTTTGTAATGACGTCATAAAATGGTTTGGAGGAATCCGTTTGCTCCAAAATTACCCTAGAGAGATCTGAGGTCCCTTGTAGTAACTTTGGAGTACATTGATTCCTCCAAAATATGTCAGGAAACAGGATTAATTAATAAATATTATAATGGTATCTATCTACCCTGTTGCCTGGAATAGTTTGGAGGAATCAAGTTGCTCCAATATTGCCACCAAACCCATTTATTTCATGGGATAATTAATAAGTATTTATACGTTTATTTTTTACTAAGGAAATTGAAACACCTCATTATTATTTATTTATTTATTAATATTATTATTAATTATTATTATTATTATTATTATTATTATTATTATTATTGGATAGCAAGTATGAAGGAAGGAGAGAGAGAGAAAATACGAAATGGGAAGAGAGAGAGAGAGAGAATACGAATGTGGAAACGGAGAGAGAGAGAGAGAGAGAGAGAGAGAGAGAGAATATGAATGTAGGAAAGGAGAGATAGAGAGAGAATATAATTGTGGAGAGAGAGAGAGAGAGAGAGAGAGAGAGAGAGAGAGAGAGAGAATACAAATGTGGAAAGGCTTAGAGAGAGGAGGGAATACGAATTTGGAGAGAGAGAGAGAGAGAGAGAGAGAGAGAGAGATCCTCCTATAAAACATCCATCAGTCTTGAGTCCTATAAAACATCCATCAGTCTTAAGTCCTACAAAACATCATCCATCAGTCTTAAGTCCTATAAAACAACATCCATCAGTCTTAAGTCCTATAAAACATCCATCAGTCTTAAGTCCTATAAAAAAACATCCATCAGTCTCACAATGTCTGCAAGATTTTGAAGCCTATTTTGACGACCAAGTGATGGGCAAGATTACTGAGGAGACCAATCGACACCACACATATCTTAATTAATTGTACAGCAGTTGAGCCAGCCAGGAGGACATTATATACCTACAAACAGCCATAGTAGTGACTGGTTGGTATGATACTAACATGAGTGAGTTGTATGTGTTTCTTGCTCTTGTATTATAATCCTAATGCCACATTCAGAAAGGCCTGTTTTGAGTGACTGGAAGAAAGACGAGCTACTGGGTACAACTATTTTTGGTAACTATATGTCAAGTGATCGGTTCCAGTCATTACTAATTTACTAAACACTATTCACTTTTCCAGCAGTGTTAGACCTCAGACAAGAGATAGATTGTGGAAAATAAGGGACATAGTAAAGATGCTAACAGATCGTTTCAGTCGCTTCTTTGTACCATTCTGTAAGGTTGTCATTGATGAGTCCCTCACCTTATATAAGGGAAGTCTCGTCACCAAGGAATACATACCATCAAAGCGTCATCACTTTGGCATCAAACAATTTATATTATTTGATGGTGAAACTGGGATTATCCTAGACATGTTTCTTTATAGTGGAAGAAACATTGATAACAATAGTAATGATAACCTTGGAAGTACTGGCAACATTGTCAAGACCTTAATGGCACCTTATTATAACAAGGGTCATGTTCTCCACACAAAACAAGTTGAAACTTGTTATATCATGCCAAAAACACGAAAGAATTTGCCACCAAAGTTTATCGACCAAAAATCAAGGCCTCTTGACAGTCATCTCCAAAAATCAGAAAAAGACATGACTGACAGTGGTAAAACAAACTTTAGAATTGTTCATAATACAAAGAACATGCGCCTTGTAAATAAAGCACACATGATGATCAGTGTTGTTGAATGTATCAGAAAGAGTATGAGATGGTATCACAAGTTATTTTTTCACTTGGTCGATATTACACTTCTTAATTCATACAACATGATGTTAACACACAGTGGAAAGAAGCCTACATCTCTTAGGAATTATACATACGGTACTCTGTTGCCTGTGAGCTGCTGGTGAAATATGGTGAACCTTATTGTAGACATCCAGCAGGTGGTGAGTCTCTACATCACAACACAGAAGATATTCCTCACCGACTGTCTTGTGCTGCTTGGACTCAACGACATGCACTCTATCCAATACCACCACCACCATATGCTGCCACCATGAACCGTACCAAGGGACAACGTGCATGTTATGTATGTAAACACACAACTAGAAGGCCTCAGAAACGTAAATGTACTTCATATGTGTGTAAGGAATGTGACATACCTCTGTGTCCTGGAGAATGTTTTACACAGTATCATAGTATACAAAACTTCTAGTGTACAGTCGGCTGCATAAGTTCTCTTCATTTCCACCTACAGTCGTGGTCAATAATAATCATCCACATATGGGTATCTCAAACAATTTACTGTCTAATGTTTTCACGTTCATATATTATTGTTTTAAGTAGTGTGTAGCTGCTTGTAGCAAATTAAAAGATGGTAGTTAGCCTATTTATTTGAAAGTTTATCATCTTAGAAACAGAGGGAAGCTGTCAAAATCTTACGTGAGTTACCCGTATATTTGACCGCGACTGTACATATGTATGAAGTATAGTAAGGTTGTAATAATGTTTGAATGCAGGCAGAAATGAGATATAGTTTTCAAATGGTAAATTACACATGTTAAGAAGGTGCGGGAAAATGGGGACAGGCTTGGAGGGGTCGGGAGGGTGCAGGAATAGGGGGATAGGCTTGGTGGGGGGGTTAGGAGGGTGCGGGAATAGGTGACAGGCTTTCTACCCCCCCCCAAGCCTGTCCCCCTATTTCCCCCCACCCAAGCCTGTCTCCCTATTTCCCCCCACCCAAGCCTGTCTCCCTATTCCCCCCCCCAAGTCTGTCCCCCTATTTCCCCCCACCAAGCCTGTCCCCCTATTTCCCCCCACCCAAGCCTGTCTCCCTATTCCCCCCCACCAAGCCTGTCCCCCTATTTCCCCCACCCAAGCCTGTCCCCCTATTCCCCCCTCAAGCCTGTCCCCTACTCCCCCCCCCAGGCCTGTCCCCTACTCCCGCACCCCTTCAAGAATAGAAACTGGGTGAGAATGCATCGATCTGGACATACTGTATTACCATTATTTAATTTACCTCACGAGATGAACGCAAATTTATGCCTCCAACTGTACCACATTCCCACAAGAGGCTGTTTCTCTAATTTGACCCATAATTATCATTGTAGAACAGTTTATACAACAGCTAATCTATTACCTCTTAGTTGTATGTATGTCACACATCAGTAGGCCTTTCTTACTCGTGTGAAATTCGGTGTTGGTAAATTTGGAACAAGTGAATCCTCCAAACTATTCCGAGCAACAACACCAACACCATCACCATTATTTTTGCTCTCCTGGTCCTGTTGTTTCCTGGCATACTTTGGAGGAATCAAGGCACTCCATCCAATGTAACAAAAGTGAATTACCACATTTTGTCAACACCTTTCACACAAATTATGATTTTCTTGTACAGTATTTTTTTTATTAATATTTGGTAATAAAATATACATAAGATTTATTAATAGTAATTACTGATTTTTTTTATTGGTATTTATTTCATTCCAAGTTATAAATATTCTATAGTCGGCAATAAAAGTATTGGAACTCCCCTATAAAATGAAGGGTGGTTCCAATACTCTTTTTGTTGACTGTACACTGTAATAACTTTTCCAAGGTGGAGTTAGTAAATATTTTCACTATACTGTACATGTATAACTCTTAAGTAAATGGAAATTATTTTAATGTTTAATGGTTTAACCAAAAAAAAAAAAAAACTACAACAGTAAAGTGACTAGATAAAATAATAATAAATCAATCACTAAATAATTAATTACCGGCAGTACCATAACTTTGTTTGATATTCATTAAGGGGAGGATATAGTTTTGACATTTTTGGAGATTATGATTCCTCCAAACTATTCCAGGCAACAGGATACCATTATTTTTCTTCATGTGGGTTTGTTTCCTGGCATACTTTGGAGGAATCAAGGCACTCCAATCTATCAAGAGTATACTCTCCTCTTAAGTTGTTCAATAAATCCTGTTAAAAATAATGATAAATGTCATAATCAATAATTAGCCTTGTGTTAACTTTACATTAAGTTGTGCCATAAATCCTGTCAATAATAAAAATAAAAATAATAATGATTTAGCCTTGTGTTTAAATTGTTCAATATATCCTGTTGAAAATAAAAATAGTAATAATAATAACTTAGCCTTGTGTAATCTTTTCATGATATTCATTAAATTGTACAATATATCCTGTTAAAAATAAAAATGGTAATAATAATGAATTAGCCTTGTATTATTTTTTCATGATATTCATTAAGTTATTCCATATATCCTGTCAATAAAAATAATAATATCATACTGTAATTAATTATCCTTGTGTCATTTTTTCATGATATTCATTAAATTGTTCAATATACTGTATCCTGTAAAATAAAAATAGTAATAATAATGACTTATCCTTGTGTAATGTTTTCATGATATTCATTAAATTGTACAATATATCCTGTTAAAAATAAAAATGGTAATAATAATGAAATAGCCTTGTATCATTTTTTCATGATATTCATTAAGTTATTCCATATATCCTGTCAATAAAAATAATAATATCATACTGTAATTAATTATCCTTGTGTAATGTTTTCATGATATTCATTAAATTGTTCAATATACTGTATCCTGTAAAATAAAAATAGTAATAATAATGACTTATCCTTGTGTAATGTTTTCATGATATTCCTGAAGTTGCTGCATAAATCCTGAGTTAGGATTGACAAATGGTCTCTGTTGCTTAATAAATGTTAATGCTTCATTGGGGTTCATGTTATGGTGTTTTATAAGGAAGGCAGCAATGATGGTAGTGGATCGTGATATACCACCATTACAATGAACTAATACACAACCTCCTGAGGATATAGCTGTGTGTATTATCTCACAACATTCATCAAATATGTTGATGAGGCGATGGGTTGGTATGTCGTACGCCTCAAATGTCCTGAAAAATATTATACACAGTTAATATATATATACACACACACACATATAATATACATGATGAAAAACATTCTTATACATACACACATATAATATACATGATGAAAAACATTCTTATACACACACACACATATAATATACATGATGAAAAACATTCTTATACACACACACACATATATTGATTCAATTTGTATGTCTTATGTCTCAAATGTCCTGAAATTATTATACAGTTATTACTTGTACAGTCGGCAAAAAAAATTTCGTTACCATCCTTTAATAGTGTGATGTAATGTTGGTACACGTGACTGGTGAGTGAGGTGTGGCGTGAGTGTGTTATATACATCCGTCGCCCTCCGTGCCCCTCAGTGTCTAATGGACAGGCAAGTAGGAATGACGTTCTTTCAGCCAGTACAGTACAGAACAACTTTTTCTGGATATTTCACGATTATTCTTGTTCTAAAATAATCAAACATATATCCTTATGTTTAATAATGAATAATTAAATAATAATAGTTCTAGAACACTCAGAATTTAGTTTAAAATAAGCTAAACTTTTAATATAAAAGATCTGACACTGCTGCAGCCCGGATATTATCAGAGTGGCAAAGACGACAGCGGTCTGGGATGACACGAGGCAACGGCTGTCTAGTCAGTGGAGTACCAACCCTACCGCGCTACACCATCATAAAATTAACGAAGGGGTGGTAACGAAACTTTTTTTCTGACTGTACATACACACATACATGAAGATAAACATAATTATACATACACACACATACATAATGAAAAACATTATTATATACACACACACATGAAGAAAAAATATAATCACATTTACAAACTATTATTTACATTAACACACTAAATAACAATAAACATAAATAAATAAAATAAAACACATTATTATAATATTATTTAACTTACTTGTATATGAAGTTATCTTCAAAGAGATTTTTGACATCAGTTGCCACATTAATAATATGAGTGACATTATTGTCTGTGAGAATATCCAAGTCATGTGCCACGTGCTGTGACCCGAGCATGACCCCCGGCAGTACCAGACAGTATGTCAGGTCGGGATTCATGTCCACTACGTACCCGATGCCCGGGGTGGCGTCGTCGTAAACCCTGGTCGTACCGTCGGATAATAGTTCGTGGGTGGTGGTGAGGCCGTCGGGATTCTTCACTTTGGTCTGGGTGTGTCGTAGTTTGGTCTTCCCACTCTTAAGTTGGTCGGCAAGGTTTATTTTCTGTTTCACCATCCTGAAAATTATGTACAGTAAACAAATTATCTATCTATAGCTCTGACGCCTCGTTCCCTCCAAGGGGGTGGCCACGGCAGAAGTGTCTCCAGTTCTCCCTGTTCCAACACTCCCTCCTTACTTGTTCAAACCCTCCTCTGCCCCTTATGTTTCTCTCCTTTATATACTCTTCCATTCTGTTCTGCCATCTTACTGGTGGTCTGCCTCTCACACAGCTTCACTTCCATACACCTTCTTTACAAACTCTTCACCTTGCATTCTCTCTACACGTCCAAACCATCTCAAAGTATTATGCTTCACTCTCTCAACCACTCCACATTCAATATCAATTGCCTTCTCACTCATACCACACCTCTTATAATTATACACACTCTCATTACTTTCTCCATCCCACCTAGACACCTCACATGCTCCTCTCAAGTAGATCTTTGTTGTTGTTGTAGTTGGTAGAAAACCTATCCCCTATTCCTGCACCTCCCTAACCCCCCTCCAGCCTGTCCCCCTACTCCCGCACCCCCCCAAAAAACCCCTAACCCCTCCCATAGCCTGTCCCTCTACTCCCGCACCCCCCATATTAAGCTATTCACTGTGTGTTGGTAATTATGTTCCCCAATGGTTAGTTAGATAGATAAATAGATACTTAGATACATAGACAGCTAGATAGATAAATAGACAGATAGATAACGTTAAGCTACTCACTGTAGTTTGGTAATGATGTTTCCCAATGGTTAGTTAGATAGATAGATAAATAGATAAACAACTAGATAGATAGATACTTAGACAGATAAGTAGAAAAATAAACAGATAGATAATGTTAAGCTATTCACTATAGTTTGGTAATGGTGTTCCCCAATGGTTAATTAGATAGATAGATAAATAGATACTTAGATAGATAGATAGATAAATAGATACTTAGATAGATAGATAAATAAATAAATAAATAAACAGATAGATAATGTAAGGCTACTCACTATAGTTTGGTAATGATGTTCCCCAATGGTTAGTTAGATAGATAGATAAATAGATACAGTACTTAGATAGTTAGATAAATATATACTTAGATAGATATAGATAAATAAATAAATAGATAGATAGATAGATAATGTTAAGCTACTCACTCTAGTTTGGTAATGATGTATAAAGAGAGGGGGGAGGGGTTTAATTATGGAGGGTGCATGTATGCATAACTCTGTGTGTGTGTGTGTGTGTGTGTAAATGTGTATGTGTAGGTGTGTGTAAATGTGTATGTGTAGGTGTGTGTATGTAAATGTGTAGGTGTGTGTTGTGTGTATGTATAGATGTACGTGTTGCATGTATAGATGGGTGTGTAAATGTTTGTAGATGTATGTAGATGTGTGTGTTGCATGTGTGTGTAGATGTGTGTGTGTGTGTGCGTACATTACCTGTTTATATAGGAATCCGTTGGCTGTAATGTT
>JAWZYT010000265.1:620000-650000 GCA_034508575.1 Petrolisthes manimaculis
TCTCTCTCTTTCTCTCTCTCTCTCTGGATAAAGTGTAACAAGTTAAGCTTAAATACTTCGAAAACACACTATATGATATCACACCCATTGATGACACATCCTATAGCAGATATAGATATTTACTTTGATAATGTCAGACTTCACAAAGTTGAGGAGTTTAGGTTCTTAGGAGTCATAATTGATAACAAATTAAAATGGAAATCACATATTTTGGAGATAAATACCAAGCTAAGTAAAATTTCAGGTGTATTGTGGAAAGTACGTGATAACATTCCCAGTGATTGTCTGAGGCAGATTTACCTAACATTTGCTTATCCATACCTTTTGTATTGTACAGCTTTATGGGGAGGGGCTTATAAAACCTACCTTGATAGTCTTATTGTCACACAGAAGAAAATTATACGGGTATTGACTTTCAGTCATCGGTATGCCCACACTAACTCCCTTTTTAAAGACCTTAAACTCCTGAAACTACCTGACATAATATCTCTTCAAACTAGCCTTTTTGTTCACAAATCTTTATATTCCCGCACAAGTAACAGTGATTTTGAACAAATTTCTTGTAATGTTGACAGCAGGCGGCCACTTACACTAAGATTACCATTATGTAGAACATCACATGCTCAACAGAGTGTCACCTTCCGTGGAGTTAGATGTTGGAACCAGTTGCCACAACAAATTAAAAATATTGTTTCCTTGAATACTTTTAAATTCAAGGTAAAGCAAAACCTATGTAATTCATATTAACATTAGGTATTGCATTAATATATTTTACTTGTTTTTTAGTTAAATTATTTGTATTGATTTTTAACATTATTGATTGTATTAACATTATTATCATTAAATTTATTGCATTCATATATTATCATATAAATTTTATTATATTCATATATTATCATACCAATTTTATTGCATTCATATATTTTACCTGTTTTTTAGTTAATTAAACAAATTAATTGTATTGATTTTTAACATTATTAACTACATTAGCGTTATTATCATTGAATTTATTGCATTCATATATTATCATATTAATTTCATTGCATTCATATATTTTACCTGTTTTTTAGTTAATTAAACAAATTATTTGTATTGATTTTTAACATTATTAAATATATCAACATTATTATCATTAAATTTATGTCATTCATATATTATCATCCATGTACTGTTTTATTTGTATTGATTTTTTTCGTTTGGATATTATAGTTATAATGGTATCAGGGTTACGATAAAGATAAATCTGTTTATAATCTTAGGCCTTTTAGCTGATTTTCTACGGCAAAATAATACTGTATATTATGGTAGCATCAGGTCTATATAAAAGCTTCGGCTGAACAGACCTGTTTCCTCATATATATTTTAATGTAAACATGTACTATTGATATAATTGTAATATTGAGGCCAAATAAATGTATCGTATCGTATCTCTCTCTCTCTCACACACACACACACACACACACACACACACAAACACCTTACCTAAGTACAGTGAATAATTATGTACATGTACTGTATATATATATGTGTATAGAGGTACAGTACATACACACATACACACATTGATTAATTCACCTGTACTTTATTATTATTTTTATTATTATCATTACTGTATTATTATTATTATTATTATTATCATTACTGTATTATCATTATTATTATTACTGTATTATTATTATTATTATTATTATTATTATTATCATCATTTCTGTATTATTATTATTATCATTACTGGTACTGTATTATTATTATTATTATTACTGTATTATTATTATTATTATTATTATCATCATTACTATATTACTATTATTATTATCATTACTGTATTATTATTATTATTATCATTACTGTATTATTATTATTATCATTATTATTACTGTATTATTATTATTATTATTATCATTTCTGTATTATTATTATTATTATCATTACTGGTACTGTATTATTATTATTATTATTATTATTATTACTGTATTATTATTATTATTATCATCATTACTATATTATTATTATTATTATCTCGCACCCCCCCCTATTCCCTCCAACCCCCCACAAGCCTACCCCGCCCTATTCCCCCTCCCCATTTAAGACCTACTAGAGAATACAATAGGTCCGTGTAGGTGTGGGAAGTGAAGTTAGGTTAGATTAGGTTTGGTTAGGTTAGATTAGGTTAGATTAGGTTAGGTTAGGTTTGATTGGGTTTGATTGGGTTAGGTTTGGTTAGGTTAGGTTAGGTTAGGTTTGATTGGGTTTGATTGGGTTTGGTTAGATTAGATTAGGTTAGATTAGGTTAGGTGAGGTTAGGTTAGGTTTGATTGGGTTTGATTGGGTTTGGTTAGGTTAGGTTAGGTTAGGTTAGGTTAGGTTTGATTGGGTTAGGTTAGGTTAGGTTAGATTAGATTAGATTAGATTAGATTAGATTAGGTTAGATTAGATTAGGTTAGGTTAGGTTAGGTTTGATTGGGTTCAATTGGGTTTGGTTATGTTAGGTTAGATTAGGTTAGATTAGGTTAGGTTAGGTTAGGTTAGGTTAAGTTAGGTTTTATTGGGTTTGATTTGGTTTGATTGGGTTTGGTTAGGTTAGATTAGGTTAGATTAGGCTAGATTAGGTTAGGTTAGGTTACGTTAGGTTTGGTTTGATTTGGTTAGGTTAGGTTACACATTCGTAATATAATTTTGTAACTGTAATCATATAACACTCTGTAACACTATGTAATAACACTCTCCCTCTACACCTGTAACACAATGGTAACAAATTAGTAACTGTAACACATTAATAATAACACATTCGTAACACATTAATAATAACACAAAAAGTAACACATAATTTTGTAACTATAATACTGTAACACTATTATGTAACACACACTATTATCTGTAACACATTGGTAAAAAATTAGAAACTGTAACACATTAATAACAACAAAAGTAACACATACGTAACATAATTTTGTAACACTATTATGTTACACACTATTATCTGTAACATTTTAGTAACACAATATTATTATAGTAACTGTAATATTGTAACACTATGTAACACCCTACATAAGTTAACTACCTATTTTTAATTAATAAATGTTGTTGTTGAATTTGTTGTTGAAGTCACACGTGAGTTTTTGTTGATTTTATGTTGTTGTTGTTGTTGTTGACGATTAAATTATTCAACAAATTCAACGAGGTTATTTTATTTTGTTGATCATTGGGGAAAGATGGAAGTAATAATAATAATAATAATAATAATAATAATAATGTATATGCTATATTATTTTCTAGGTTTTAATTAAAATGAACGTAATTATTTTATTTCTTGTCGGATAATTTGAAGGATGCCTATTTTCCCCCCTTTACCCTATATATTATATAAAACACTAAAATATAATAAAAAATGTATATACTGTAATCGCTATTTGACATGGATGACTGACATACACACACACCCACACACGCACATATAAAAATAAGACCTATTTATACTCTGTTCAAAACTTGTGTTCCATTTTCCTCTATCTATCTGTCTCTATTTCTATCTATATCTTTATATCTATATCTATTTCTATCTATCTCTATCTGTCTCTATTTCTATCTATCTCTTATCTGTCTATCTATCTTCTATCTCTATCTATCTAAGCATAAGAGGCCAGCGGAACACAAGTTTTGAACAGACTATAGCTCTCTCTCGTTCATACTTATCACAAACATACCATCAACAAAATCAGGTTGTCTACTGTCTCATCTTCCCTATTCTCCCACATCACATGTACACACACACTTTACTGTTTTCATTACTCCATCTGTATGTTCTGTCATTTACCTCCAGTGACTTCGTTCTTGCCTTACCAATGCCTTGTATTGTCCCACTCCTCGATGTCTCATTATTATTTATATATAATATGTCCTCACCTGTGTAATGAAAGGAGATAATCACTTACATTTCATAATTTAGCCTTACAAACTAGTATATGGAAAAAAAAAACACAAACTATATTTGTATTTCCAGCTTTATTTATTATTACCCTAGTTCATTGTTGTCAATATTCTGTGTACAGTATATTAAATTTTACACCCGTAGGTTTAAAACATTTGAGGGCCCATAATTACTGGAGCTCTATGAACCCTCCTAACTACTCCAGGCAACAGATTCCCAATTCAAAACACTGAAGCGTTTTGTGGCCTGTATTATTTGGAAGGGTTCATTGACCTCCAGTAATTATGGGCCCTCAAAGGTTTTAAAACTACGGATTTCCATGGAGCAAACTCACAACACTTCTGCTGGACTGTAATGAATTTCTCATATCTGTCTTTATTTGGCAAATGCATGCTTTATTAAATCTGAAAAGAAAAATGGGGGGTTAAGGGGGTGCGGGAATACGGGGACAGGCTTTCTACCCACCCCAAGCCTGTCCCCATATTCCCGCACCCCCCCAAGCCTGTCCCCTACTCCCACACCCTCCACACATTACCGGTACACATCCGTACAACATTATTTTATTCCCTATATATAATGGTTCTCACCTGTAGATATATAGATTGTTTTTTTATTGTTGCTATGTTAATTGTTACTTTGTCATTGTATTGTGCCTTTCACGATAAAACCAATTAATTATTTAATTTAACTTTTTACTGATAATACGAGTTTACAATTTATAATATGGAAAAGTGGGGCTGCCCACATATACCCCTCCCTCCCAGCTGGGGCCTATTTCCTTTGATATATTTAACAAATACATTTATTTAATTGTCGTCATTTAATTGGTAATCCACTATGGAATTATCATAAGCCAAACTATAAAATAAGAAATTGAAGGGAAGAAGACAACATAATAATCACCTTATAAAATTAGAAAGTAAATGGAAAATAAAAAATAGGGGAATATTTTGGCCTATTGCATCTTATCAGCCTTTGTTGTTATTTATATTATGTGTTGTACCAATGTATAATATTATAAATTATGGAGTGTTGAAAAAAATAGAGCAATGTCCACCTATATATGGAGTGTTGAAAAAAATAGAGCAATGTCCACTTATATAATATTTTTATATGATGGAGTGTTGAAAAAAATAGAGCAATGTCCACCTATATTAGGCAGGCTACAACGGTCCCTCCACTCACGGCTGCGATCCCACTACTGCTCGACACGGGTGCTTTTGGCTGCTGGGTTTCCCCCCTGGCCCGGTTCACACCTCATTAGACAACCTGGACGCCCCTGACTTCTCAAGGGTGGCCATATTGATGCCTGAGCTTAGTGCGGACACCCACTCAACATGGAAAGAACCGCTGCAGGACTCCTACCTTCAAGCCATCCACGGCCCAAGCTTCCGAGTCGCCGGATTACAGAACTACGCCACGAGTCCCAGCTGAGAACTGTGCATCAAAATGTTGTATTTTATCATATTACTTACCCAATGATGTCGCTTGCTAACTATACCAACTTGTAAATTGTCCAAATATAAATAGCATCGAGGTTGTTGGAGTTTCAGTATATTCTTATTAAAGCTATAATAATAACAATATGCTGAAACTCATCAACTATGTTTACTACAGTGTCATACTTGTCATACTTGCACACTAACATTTCCTTTCATCCATAAATACCACATTATATTATTAATGTCAAAGTATATTTTTCCAAAGCTCGTATTTCTATATATTCATTAATCTCAACAATGGAATTAAAAAATATATCTAAATAAAAATATTGAAACTAATACCATTTTCTACGTCAACTTAATATAACAGAAAACGTACTATTAAGGGGTAACGTTTCACAAATACAGTTTCTCTCATCCCACTCCCAACTCTGGCATACTCAGACGTTATGTTATGTATTGTTTCTCAGTTGACCACTTCAGACTTGTAACTGGATGGACATTGTATCGGCTGAACGGACTGACTGACTAACTGACGGAAAGGTTGGTTGGTTGGTTGGTGAATATTTCGAATATTTTAACTTGTGAATCGGGACTCGATATTGATAACGACAGGGGAGAAACGCGGGAGTGGAGCCAATGATTATAAAAGACAGGTTAGTTAGTGGTTAGGCGTAGGTAGTGTTGGTGTGTCCCTCAGTTGACCACTTCAGACCCTCTCACCAAGTTGTATAGTGGTATGTGTGACTATTGCAATGAAGATAATTCTCGGTTGTCCAATGTCGACCAGGATAGTGAACATGCAGTGTGAGTTGCGTCTTCCCCCATATTACTTGCTTTACTGTCAAATACTTCCATTTCCCACATCTTTCACCCCATTACTCTCAGTTAGTCAGAACTTCTCTTCGACCAAACTATACCCGATCCCTCCCATACTGCCTGCTGGACGTACTCTTTTAACTACTGTATAAGGATTTGGGGTACCACGCCGCTTAGATAAACACCTTGCGTCAAATCCCCGACTTTCGATGTTTACTAATGAATAATTGTTGCCCATTACAGGTGGCAAGTTAGCCAAATTTCAACTACTTTCTATCTTTCCCATTAAATTTCCTTGTGGAGTTTTCTCTACCAACTCCACAAGGTTCTGACTCATAACTTTATTTCCAGTACGGCTCAGGCCGGAGGGAGTGGAGGGTGGGGAGAGAGTCTTCTACTTTGCTATCCTTACCTACGACTATCACTGGGGAGAAATTCATTCTCTACCAGTAACCATCTAATTAGATCACCCAGTGTGGACCGTAAGGTCTGTTGTGGTCTGTGATTCTATGTAACTCTCTCTCTCTACCGTACACACACACACACTCTCTCTTTACCGTACACACACACACTCTCTCTCTACCGTACACACACACACTCTCTCTCTACCGTACACACACACACACTCTCTCTCTACCGTACACACACACACACTCTCTCTCTACCGTACACACACACACTCTCTCTCTACCGTACACACACACACACTCTCTCTCTACCGTACACACACACACTCTCTCTCTCTACCGTACACACACACACTCTCTCTCTACCGTACACACACACACACTCTCTCTCTACCGTACACACACACACTCTCTCTCTCTACCGTACACACACACACTCTCTCTCTACCGTACACACACACACACTCTCTCTCTACCGTACACACACACACTCTCACTCTCTACCGTACACACACACACTCTCTCTCTACCGTACACACACACACACTCTCTCTCTACCGTACACACACACACTCTCTCTCTCTACCGTACACACACACACTCTCTCTCTACCGTACACACACACACACTCTCTCTCTACCGTACACACACACACTCTCTCTCTCTACCGTACACACACACACTCTCTCTCTACCGTACACACACACACACTCTCTCTCTACCGTACACACACACACTCTCTCTCTCTACCGTACACACACACACTCTCTCTCTTTACCGTACACACACACACTCTCTCTCTCTACCGTACAGATAGACAGATAGATAGATAGATAGATAGATAGATAGATAGATAGATAGATAGATAGACAGATAGATAGATAGATAGATAGATAGATAGATAGATCGTTTATTGACCACATAACAATCAGTAAACTATACAATTTCTTCTGAATATTGCTAACCACAAAGTATTTTTTTTTCTTTATCAATTGCTCCAATCAAAACACAAAACAATAAAGGGGGTGTGGGAGTAAGGGACAGGCTTGGGGGGAGTTTGGGGGGTGCAGGAGTAGGGGAGCAGGCTTGGGGGGGGGGGGGTTAGGGGTGCAGGAGTAGGGGGACAGGCTTGTTTTTTGGGGGGGGTAGGCTTGGGGGTTTTTGGAGGGTGCGGGAATAAGGGGACAGGCTTTCTACCCACCCCAAGCCTGTTCCCCTATTCCCGCACCTTCCTCGTCCCCCCAAGCCTGTTCCCCTATTCCCGCACCCCCCCAGTCCCCCCCCAAGCCTGTCCCCTATTCCAGCACCCCCCCAAGCCTGTCCCCTACTACCACACCCCTTTAACCCCCTCACAATGTCTGCTTGTATACAGTCCACAAAATTATCTATACATTACATACACACACACACACATACACTCTCCTTTTCTCTCTCTCTTACACACACACATACATACATCTCTCTCTCTCTCTCTCTCTCTCTCTCTCTCTCTCTCTCTCTCTCTCTCTCTCTCAGGAGGAAGGATAATAAATAAAACTAATATATTATTATTATTAATATTATTATTAAATGTATACAGTATATATATATATATATATATATATATATATATATATATATATATATATATATATATATATATATATATATATATATATATATATATATATATATATATATATATGTATGTGTGTATGTATGTATATGTGTATATATGTATGTATTAAATGTATACATATATTTATAATATTTATATGTATGTGTGTATGTATGTATATGTGTATACTGTATATGTATGTATTAAATGTATACATATATTTATAATATTTATATGTATGTGTGTATGTATGTATATTTTATGTATATATATGTATGTATTAAATGTATACATATATTTATAATATTTATATGTATGTATGTATGTATGTATATATGTATGTATATTTTATGTATATATGTATTTTATGTATGTATATGTATGTATATATATGTATGTGTGTATGTATATAATAATTTATAATTAATACAAATTAATAAACATTAATAATGGAATATATAACAATTATTTTTATGTATGTATGTATATATCTAAATCCCCATGTGTCAAAAAATACTCTCTCTCTCTCTCTCTCTCTCTCTCTCACACACACACACATACACACACACTCTCTCTCTCTCTGTCTTTCACACGGTATTATTATTATCTCTTTCTCTCTCATTATTATTATTCTCTCTCTCTCTCTCTCTTACAGTATTATTATTATTTTCTCTATTTCTCTTCCTCTCTCTCTCTCTCTCTATCACACACACACACTCTCTCTCTCTCTCTCTCTCTCTCTCTCTCTCTCTCTCTCTCTCTCTCTCTCTCTCTCTCTCTCTCTCTCTCTCACACACACACACACACACACTCTCTCTCTCTCTCACTCTCTCTCTCTCTCTCACACACACACACACACTATTATTATTATTATCATATATATCTCTCCCTCTCTATCTCTCGCACACGTAGCTTCATCCTTCGCCTACGCACACGCAACCATTCTCTCTCTATCTCTCTTTTTCTCTCACACACGCACACACATAAACACTGTACATCTCTCTTTTTTAGCTTGGAAAAAAATATTGTCTCACTTTAACTCTCTCTCCTTTTTTAGCTTGGAAAAAAATATTGTCTCACTTTAACTCTCTCTCACACTCACTCTAATTCACACACACACGATCCGTTTGCGCACACACATAGCCCCATCCTTCCTCTACGCACATGCAAAATTCCAAACGCACGAGTGTACGCCTACCTTCTGTACAAACTCTTCAAACCTCCCACCAATGTACACCAATGTAACACCATCTCTAGTTTTGGCCGAGGCTTTGATGAATAGCATGGTGTGTCTGCTGACTTCTCTTTTGTCCTGTAAAACAGTAGTAGTAGTATTAGTAGTAATAGTAGTAGTAATAATAATAGTAGTAGTAACATTGAGGGAGAAGGAAGGAGGGAGGGAGGAAAGGGGCGGGACTTGCGAGAGAGGGAAAGGGAGAGAGGGGGGAGGGGGGGAGGTGAGATCAACAATGTTACCAACTTCAATCAAGTCTCTCAGTCAGGAAGGAAGGGGGCACGAAATATATGTCCACGATAGTACATGTGTGTGTGTGTGTGTGTGTGTGTGTGTGTAAGAGAAGAGGTTCGTCAGTGAAAGGTCAATAAAGGATGAAGACAAAAGGTGTATTTTTTCCCAACAGTTTTGGCACCTACTGTTAATTGCTTTCTTCAGTGGAAACATAAACAGAGAATGACCACCTCACTGGAAACATAAACAAAGAATGACACTTCAATACAAATACTGTACAAACAGAGGTATCATCACTCACTGTCTGTATATTTACTGAAAAGGACTGCAGCAGTTACCAAAAGTGTATGGTACAGTATAAACCTCTTGTCTGTCATTGTGGGTTTTACTACTATCATATAATTACTTACGTCTTTGTGGCTGGCTTTCTATTTGAAGTGAATGGTAGTTGGACGTAGAGCTACCTGGACCTGGAGGTTGAAAGTAAGCAAGAGGTAGGTATGGGACTGGTTAGATTTGAGGCTGATGGTTTGCTGAAAAGTTGGTGGCGGTGAAAGTTGGGAGTTGGAAGCTGGTGGTAGCCAGGTGTACTGGTCTAGCTAGAGGAGTGGTGGTATCTGAGTGTTGGAGGTTGGTGGACTGTGGTGGAGGTAGGTAGGAAGGTGTGTTGGTGCTAGCTGGAGGAGTGGCCGTGGTCCTCATAGTCTGACCCAGGAGGCCCCGTGTCCATCCCACTCTCCCTCACAGGGTAGGTCAGCAGGTTACCCTTGTCCCAGGAGAAGAGCATCTGAGAAGGGAAGTGGACAAAGGTGATGTTCAGATGGTGCAAAAAGAGAGACAGATTCAAGTAATGCTAGTACAGTACTACATGCAAACAGTGCTAATTATTGGTTCAAATATAAGAGAACGAACTTTTCATATCTATCACCTAACGGTCCTAACCTTTGCCACTCTTTCCCAGAAAACTTATCCATGGTTTCCTATAGTCTTGAAACCATTCCTTTGCCAACTCCATCCTCCTCCTGCCTCCCTCCTTCATCCACCACCACTTTCCCATTGTAAGTTTTTCTCTGCTACCCAAACTTCTGCCACACACCACCAGTCTTTAAAACCTTCTATTTGCTACCCCTAGTCTCCTCTGCCACCATCTCCTCCTTTCTAAACCATTCTTCTGCTTTACTCCCTATGCCACCTTTCCTCTATCACCTCCATTTTTCTCTGAGCAACTCTTCCTCTGCTACTCCCAGTCTTCTTTCACCTCCAACAACCAACCTTGGCCTTGTAGTTGTAGCCCAGCAAGGTGGTGTAACTGAAGGGGTTGTTGAAGGGAAGGTCTACGTCTTCCATCTCTCCCTTGTACAAGTCGAAGGCAATTCTGTGGGGCAGGAAGAAGGAAGGGAATGATTCATACATCATACAAGTGAGCCATTCAGTCAGAACGTACACACTCAGACCAGTTCAGACAAGACAAATATTATTATTTTAGGTGTGAGACTTGAACCACACACCTTATTCTTGTGTCACGGTCTGTTGCACTGTCCAGGACATACAGGACCCCATAGGCCATGAAGAAGTTGCCATATAAGTGGTTGTTGAGGGCCATGTCCCATCCCTTTTCAATCTGTTGATAGGAAGAATGATTAGAAGCAGGAATGGGTAGGAAATGGTTAATGATTGGTCAGAGTGTAGATGTGTGTACTTTAATGCCACAATCCTGCTCAATCTCACAAAACAAAAACAGCACTTGAACCTTGAGTGTCATGGTGTTCATCTTGACGACAACGGTATTGTTGGGGTACGAGGTGCTGTAGATGGCCCAGAGCCCCTCTGTGTCAGCACTGAGGTCAGTATAATCCCTGCTGTTGTTGTAGAGGAACCTATCATCACTGTAAACCATACCAGGCAACTCTATTGTGGTTGTCTTTCTAGTGTTCAGGTCAAGCCGGGTGATGTTGGGGTGGCCCTTGACGTGGTAGTAGAAGGACCCGTTGAATATTACATGTGAGTTGCCCTGAGGAGAGAAACACAGTCATTTATATTTCGAAGAATTACTGCTGATAGATATATGGTGTCTTGAACAGGAATGATAATGAACTTTAAGGTGGTATGGTCATTTCATTGTGAATCATCTGTTGAGGAAAAAGAATAACAGTTGAGACAAACAGTGAAAAGGGGCAAGCAATGTGAATATGATGGCAAAAGGTTGGTTGTAGAGTTTTTCTGTTGATTTAATGTTGTGGTTCAAGTATTATCTTTGACAGATACTCTGTGATACTCTCGAACAAACCACCTTGAAGTTCACTGTCATCACTGGTCTTCTTCTCTTGGGATAATTTTAATAATAATACAGTACTCTGGGCTCACTCACTGACCTCAAAAGGAGTGGGCAGCTGGTAAGTGATGCTGCGGCCATTGTTCCTAAAGTCGTTCTTATCGGCGAACTCTTTAAGGATGTCGTTGTGGTTGGGGTCGGTGGTCCAATAGCGGGGGTCAGTCTCATTGTTGGTGTCCCTCATCCAGGAGCCGTAATTATTGTTGGTGTGGCGGTGGAACACTGGTTTGCCCACGGCAGTGATCAGCCGCGCTGGTGGAAGAAAGGAGGCGTGGAGGGTGAGTGAGTGAGTGAGTGAGTGAGTGAGTGAGTGAGTGGATGAGTGAGTGAGTGAGTGAGTGAGTGAGTGAGTGAGTGAGTGAGTGAGTGAGTGAGTGAGTGAGTGAGTGAGTGAGTGTGTGTGTTATGCTAGAGTAGTAGGTGGGTGAAGGTGGAGAGGAATGGTAATGAGTGGTGACTGTGTTAAGTGAAGCTGGGGAAGAGAAGGGATGAATGACAAATTGTTGAGTGGGTGATGTTTAATGAGTAAAGTACCTCTGCATACTGTTTATTGTCAATATCATAATGCTCCCTTAATTAGTATACTTTATATACTTTATAACTATTATTTTCTTTTTCTCACAGAAGTAGATAAGTGAGATTAAACCCTATAAACTGCCTCGTTAGGACCAAGACACTTTGTACTGATAGAAATCCTTTGAAATCTTCCTTCTCCACTTCTACCTAGATATTTCCTCTCCTTCCTCCTCTCACTCTTCTCCTTCTCACCTTCCTTCCTAGTCACAGTCTTGTTACCAAAGGTCCTATATGATGGAGCAAAGAGAGCTCCCTTGCCTTCACTGCACTTCCGGCAATAAGGACACGTGGGACACAAGTCGTCGAAGCCCTCGTAGCTCGGGGCAGGATGGCCGAAGGTGAGGCTGCTTTCAGTACCAGTGGCGGGGCGGTGGTGCCTCGATGACTCTGTGAAGGTGGGGAAAGGAATAAGCAAAGCAATCTAGATACCCCATCCAATAATCTGTGTGTGGGAAGGGATGATGAGACAGGATGGAATTCTGTACAGTACATGTAGTTTAAACATTTGTATCCAGACTTCTTTGGTTCACTATAGACTCCAAGTGCTAAATGATACATGTATATACAACAAAGATGGTAAGACATTATTGCTGCATATGGTTTAGTGGATGTGTCTAGTAATGATTTAAAGCTTCAACAAAGACCAGTTGTAAATCTTATATTGTGACTGTACTGTAATTTTCTGTCAGAAGTAATAATTGTATTGTTTCCTTTCTTCAGAGCTTGATCTTAGTATAGAAAACAAAATAAACATAAGCATTATAAATTATACTCATGGACAAGAGTAATAAAGATATAAGTCACCTTCCTGTACAAGAACGGACTAAATGATTTAACACACAGAAATGGCCAGTTGCAATTTAAAAAACAAAATAAACAAAGTAAATGCAAATAATCTCATCTGGTCAGACAGATAATAAAAATAATGTATTGTATCATAAACACAGATAAACAGGAACAGATGACCTTATACCTTTCAACAAATCCCTGCCTTTGTTCATACATGACCTTTTGTCTCACACACCTGGCCAGACAGATAATTACAGAAATGCAAAAATAATAACAGACCAAGATTTTGATTGATGGATATTAGGCGCCGCAACATCGAGGTCCTATAGCGCCAGAAAAAGGTGATAGAGAGGTGTGACAGTAAGCAGTAAGGAAATGAAAAGAAAAGAGGGCTAACAGACCAAGAGAAACATATGACCTCACCTTCCAATGCAACCCTGCCTCTGGTCATAGCCATCTCATTCCTGGCAACACAATCATAGTGACCAAAGTCTGTTTCCTCCACACTGTTGATGGTCAGACTCATGGTGCTCTGGGGAAGGAAACAGGTACGTAAAGATGACATCAAAATATAGTATTATCATTAATATCATTCATTTTTATTATTGTAAAGTTTTGATACACATAAGGGTGACTCAAGCAGATACTGAACCTTTATTTTTTCTTTTACTTTTATTAACTTTAATTTGATATGTGAGAACCTGCATGTAACTCATTAAAACCTACTGTTATTCAGTTTGGCCCACGACTGGAGAAAAACTACAATCAATCGGTCCTGACCGAATCTAAACTATGAACATATTCTAGCTGCAACCAGTCAATAGTGAAAAACTTGATATAAAGAGATGTGGCTGGTGGATATACACTATATACAACTTGTAACAACAAATTCATGTATGTATGTACCAGTCACAATACCTCCTTTATAATTTGGATTTATAATTTTAAAGGCCTGGGAGAAGTGCTGGAACGACGCAAGCCAGGACGGGATAAGGTCAGGATTTGGTAGATGTTCAGCCACAATCAAATAACCACTGACACTTACAGTAACTTCCATTGCAGTAAATATCTTGGTAATAAATAATATCACGTGTATGATTTTGCAGCACCTCAAAATAATACATAATTGAGGGGGTTAAGTTGACGTAAAGTGTTGTATGATTATATTTTGATATGATACTGATTTACTTGCACGATGGTAGGAAAGTGTCGGTGGTTATTTGATTGTGGCTGTACAGTACTATAGGTGTTGTATGTGTTGTATGATTATATATTGATATGATACTAATTTATTTACAAGAAGGAAGGAAAGTGTGGCGTGAGTGTTTATTATTTTGACTGTGGGGGCTGTACCATACTCACCTTCCAGACAAAGTTGGTGTTGTGTTGGTGAGAGATGGTGTACTTGGTGGAATTCTCAAGGATCCTAACACGCCGAGCCTCCCAGTAGGTGACGGCCATGGGGAACGCTTCAACCTGACACACGAGCCTCGCCTGGGACCCAATGTGAACTGTGACCTTTGCTGGTGAGACACGGATGAAGGGCTCGACTGGGGAGGGGTGGGGTGGGGTGGAGGGGGAAGATAATAACAACTCATTAGGTCACTGGTTGCTGCAATTGAATACACAGTCAGAAAAAGGTTATATAGTCAGTCATCTGGGATAGAACTTACAAACATACAGTAATAGGTAATGCAGAGAGAGAGAGAGAGAGAGAGAGAGAGAGAGAGAGAGAGAGAGAGAGAGAGAGAGAGAGAGAGAGAGAGAGAGAGAGAGAGAGGAGAGAGAGAGAAAATGGGTTTTATAGTAAGCATGGATAGAACTTGAGACATACAGTAAAAGTTATCCTACTCACAGTGAACCTCAACGTAAAAATCTCTGTAGTCTGACTCGTTGACTCCGTTCCTGGCCTCACACTGGTACGCCCCTGTGTGTTCCCTCGACACATTCACAAAGTGCAGTTTGGGACCGGACACAGCCACGTCTGTAACAATCAAGGGGGTGTGGGAATAGGGGGACAGCCTTGGGGAGAGGGGTGGGGGCGGGGTTTAGGAGGGTGCAGGAATAGGGGACAGGCTTTCTACCCACCCCAAGCCTGTCCCCCTATTCCTGCACCCCCCCCCCCCCCGAGTCCCCCCCAAGCCTGTCCCCTACTCCCACATTCCCCGTTAAGAAATTTTCCAACACTGTACCGTTATTATCATGTGTACAGTTGGACACATGAATGGGAGGTACAGCCCAGTTTGGTGAAAGATACTTGTCCCATTTGAGTAACCAGTGTCTATTATCAGCTACTTGCTTTTTATTACCATCCTCAATACTGACTTCTGCCCCTGATGTCTCCTATTTGGCACTAAGGAACACACACACCCACACACACACACCATCCTCAATACTGACTTCTGCCCCTGATGTCTCCTATTTAACACACACACACATACACCATCCTCAATACTGACTTCTGCCCCTGATGTCTCCTATTTGGCACTAAGGAACACACACACACACACACACACCATCCTCAATACTGACTTCTGCCTCTGATGTCTCCTATTTAACACACACACACACACACCATCCTCAATACTGACTTCTGCCCCTGATGTATCCTATTTAACACACACACACACACACCATCCTCAATATTGACTTCTGCCCCTGATGTCTCCTATTTGGCACTAAGGAACACACACACACACACACCATTCTCAATACTGACTTCTGCCTCTGATGTCTCCTATTTGGCACTAAGGAACACACACACACACCATCCTCAATACTGACTTCTGCCCCTGATGTCTCCTATTTGGCACTAAGGAACTTGATATTGGAAGAAATTGACCATCTTTCACTTAGGCTGTACCATCCATTCATGTGTCCAACTGTACAACATGAAACCCAATAAATAGCACAGAATATTATTACCTCATACTACATCACCATCACATCTATAAGAAACCCCTACACTATTTATTATACAGTTTTCTTGCACCACCAGTAGCCTACAGTTCTAGTATAGATTACACATAATTATTATTATTATTATTATTATTATTATTATTATTATTATTATTATTATTATTATCCAAGCCCTGACTAACGTGTTATGATAATTCCATCTTCTATTTTCTCTCAAATGCATGACCTTCCTATCCTCAAGAGGTTTGTGTACTAACATGATTTGTATATGAACTAGTGATTCGTTTCATATTTTTCCAAACACAGCTATGAGTGGATGGTTGTGCCCTCACTGTTGCCAGACCACCCCAAAGAAAAATAAATAATAGGGATAATTCAAAAAGTAAATATGTACTGTAAATATGATACAATGAAAAATACAAACATCCACCCGGGGCTACTCGGCCAGACAGCTTGAGAAACTTCAACGACAAAATTAATATCCACCCGAACTCACCCTTCCATCGGCCGGTTGGAAAGGGTGAACCATTGTCAAGTGTCCACTGTACTTTGGGTGGAGGTACACCAGCTGAGTTACATTCCAGTCTCAGGTTGTCCCCTTCCTGGACGATGATGGAACCTCGCTCTGACGATCCTGGAAAATAAGATACTGTATCAAAAACTACAAAAATGGCTTCTTCTTTATCTTTAGTTTTCCCCAATTTCATCGCTATGGGGTCGTTGTATCTCGCTGGCTTTTTTTTTTTTTCGTCTCTTTATTTTATTTATTATTATTTTTTTTTTATGCAGTCCATCCATTCTCTTCTTGATCTCACCCTTTTCATTTTTCCCTTCATTTCCATTCCCATCAGTCTCTTCCTACATAGCTATCATCCCTCCTCATATATAATATTATACTGTATATAATTATGAAAGGAAATATAATGTAAGGACAAGGTAAAACTAATGGGAAAATGGCTCGTGTTATTTATTAAATCCTTCCCTTCCAAGGTAAAACTAATGGAAAAATAGCTCGTGTTATAAATCCTTCCCTTCCTCACCCAAATATAGGAAATATAGTGGAAGGACAAGGTAAATTAAACTAATGGAAAAATAGCTCGTGTTATAAATCCTTCCCTTCCAAGGTAAAACTAATGGAAAAATGGCTCGTGTTATAAATCCTTCCCTTCCTCACCCAATATGGAAGGTTCGACCAAGACGCTCATGGTGTCCCTGTACTGGGTGGAGTTGACGGCCCACAGACTGACCCCGTTCCGCCCAGGCCTCCCACCGTCACCCTTCCTGCCACGCCTTCCCCTCTGCCCGGAGATGCCTGTAGGAGGGAGTGGAGGGGGGGGGAGGAGATATAAACATTAAGCAACCACCTTCTGCAATTAATTATTATTATTATACAGGGCAGCCAACACACTGCAATATTCATTTATATTTAACTGTACTGTATGTATTTTCTTTTCATTTTTGGTATTCTATTTTTCATTTTCATTTTATTTTTTTAAATTTTATTTTTGTATTTTTTGTTTAGTACATTCTAGCTAACCTTGCCAAAACAGCATGAGTGATCACTATATTTTTTTTTTATCAAATATCTATCTATGTCCAAGTATGCATATGTCGATAATTTTTTGTTTTTGTTTTAATGCTCAAGAACTGTGTATTATAATGTAACAAAATAATATATATACTGTACTGTAAATGTAAAAAAAATGAAAATTGAGAAAAGGGGAATCTATAATGAATAGGCCTAAGTGAATAAATACAGTAAATAAGTAAAAATAAATACGAACTGTGCAAAAGAAAATATTTATGGTAAATCATACTCACTGATACGTATATAAATAATTAAGAGGAGATTTTCTTTTAACTAAATTGGAGAGCATCTGATTCCTCCAAACTATACCAGGAAAACAGATAAAATAATCACCTCTATGTTACTAAAAAAATAATGGGGGATCTGTTTTTTTTTTTTTTTTTTTTTTTTTGTGTTGCCTATAATTGTTTGAAGGAATGAGAGATCTTAAATTTACCAAAGGGAGAATTTGAACTTAAGGCTGTGTGGGAATAAATAGGGGACAGGCTTGGGGGTTTTGGGGGGTGCGGGAGTGGGGGGACAGACTTGGGGTGGGTGGGGGGTGGGGGGTGGGGAGGTTAGGGGAATAGGTTACAAGCTTTCTACCCACCCCAAGCCTGTCCCCCTATTCCCGCACCCCCCCCTCAAGCCAGTCCCCCCTCAATTGAGCCTGTCCCCTATTCCCACACCCCCTTAAGGCCCCTGTGATCTTGTATGAAAATTGGAGTCTTCTGATTCCTCCTGACCATGCCACGAAACAATTAAGCTCCTTCCATATATTGCATAGGTGGTGTTTCGTGGCAATATTTTAAGTACTCATTTATCTCCAATTTTCTGACTACATCACAGGGTCCCTTAAGAGAGCTTTGTCATCGTGTGTGAGACCTGGTGCATGGTGGCTTCTGGTTCCTCCCGACTCACCCACAAAACAAAAAGCTCCTCTGATTTATTAATGTATGTAATGTATAGGTGATGTTTCATGGCAATGTTTGAAGGACTCTCTTCTTACCTGTTCTGAGCATCTTACCTCTATCACCCTTACGTCCTGAGTCACCCTTGTCGCCCTTCATACCCGGAATACCTGCAGAAGGCCGTGAAGGAGGGTGGGTGAGAAATATACACATATAATTTTTTTTTTATATTATTGTTCAAATTACTGTATACCTTATAAATATAATATCAAAACTTCATAACATCAATACCCCATAACATTACCATAAAATCTCTCTCTCTGTCTGTCTGTCTGTCTGTCTGTCCATTTCTCTCTCTCTCTCTCTCCTATACACACATGTAAACAATAAGACATATACTGTACCATCTAGACCCGACTGTCCATTCCTGCCTGGAGCCCCATTGATGCCTGGAATGCCATCCGTTCCAAAAAGTCCATCCAGTCCGTTGCGTCCAGGCACCCCGTCCAGGCCCGGCTCTCCTGAAAGTCCGTCCCTCCCGTCCAGTCCAGGCCGCCCGTCCAGTCCTGATATGCCTGGAATAAGGAGAAGAAAATGAGAAGGAGGAGGAGGAAGAGGAGGTTGAGGAGGAGGAGGAGGAGGAGGAGGAGGAAGAGGAGGAGGAGGAGGAGAGGAAAATGAGAAGGAGGAGGAGGAGGATGAAGAGGAGGATGAGGAAGAAGAGGAAGAGGAGGTTGAGGAGGAGGAAGAGGAAGAGGAGGTTGAGGAGGAGGAAGAGGTTGAGGAGGAGGAGGAGGAAGAGGAGGTTGAGGAGGAGGAAGAGGAGGAGGAGGAGGAGGAAGAAGAGGAGGATGAGGAGGAGGAAGAGGAGGAGGAGGAGGAGGAAGAGGAGGAGGAGGAGGAGGAAGAGGAGGAGGAGGAGGAGGAAGAGGAGGAGGAGGAGGAGGAAGAGGAGGAGGAGGAGGAGGAGGAGGAAGAAGAGGAGGCAGAGGTTAAGGAATAATGAGAGGATGAGGCGCAGGAGGAAAACGAGAAGGAAGAGGGGAAAGAAAATGAGGAAGAGGAATAAAGAGAGGAAGAGGATGAGGAAGAAAATGAGGTAGAGGCATCTCATCTCAAACGTCATTGGACATTACGAGTATTTTGAACTTCTCTCACTCTTTAATTTATTTACAAGTGAGGAGGAAACTGAGAGGCTAAAGAAATTCAGGAGTTTGGAGTTTGATCGAATGTCAAGTAACTTTTTTTTTTTTTTTAACTCAATTCATCTCGGCATCTCGAATGAAACTGAATTTTATTATTGCTCTCTTGAAATCCTTGTTGACATACATACGAGTGAGGACATCTATAGAGCAAGCATCGTACATGGAAAAAACATCATGACTTTTTTTTTTTATCCTCACTTTAGTCAATATCGAAAAATAATATCAAGGAGTATATATATATATATATATATATATATATATATATATATATATATATATATATATATATATATATATATATATATATATATATATATATATATATATATATATATAATACACTGGCTCCCTGATTGTTAGTTAAAGGTGTATAATAATAATAATAAAATAATAATAATAATAATAATAATAATAATAATAATAATAATAATAATAATAATAAAAATAATAATAATTTGTTTTAGTTGAATATGGAAGGCTATTTATTCCTTCAAACTATTATGCCAGAAAATATATCGACTGTATTCCTTAACTTAGACGTAAACTGTAGTAGTGGTCACGTGTTAAGTGGGGAGTTTTGTGATGGTAATTAATTCTGGAGCAACTGAATCCTCCAAACTATTCCAAGCAACAGAACACCATCTTTTTTTTTACTGGTTCTGTTTCCTGGCATACTTTGGAGGAATCAAGGCACTCCAATGTACCAAAAAAAATAATTACCACCTTAAGGGGAAGCGGGAGTAGGGGACAGGGTTGGGGGGGGGGGGGTGCGGGAATAGGGGGACAGGCTTAGGGTGGGTAGAAAGCCTGTCCCCTTATTCCTGCACCACCCTAACCCCCAACCCCCCTCCCCAAGCCTGTCCCCCTACTCCAGCACCCCCCAAATCCACCCCCAAGCCTGTCCCCCTACTCCAGCACCCCCCAAATCCACCCCCAAGCCTGTCCCCTACTCCCACACCCCCTTAAAGGAATACAACATATTTATAAACAACAACAACAACAACAGTCCTGGTGGTGGTGAAGTGGTTTGGTTTTACTGAACTGTCAAGTAAATATAATTATACGAGGAGTCTTTCTTGCCTTCTACTATTTCCTTTAAGGGAGGTAATTCACTTTTGTTACATTGGAGTGCCATGATTCCTCCAAAGTATGCCATGAAACAGGACCATATGAATATAAAAAAAAAAACTAATAGTGTTGTGTTGTTGCTTGGAATAGTTTGGAGGAAATCTGTTGCTGCAGATTTACCAACACTGTACTTCCACCTTAATTAATCTTAATACTGTACAGTTGGCTCCACTCCCACGTTTCTCCCCTGTCGTTGCCAATGTTGGGCCAGTCAGAAATTCGAATCGCGATCCAGAAGTTAAAAAATTCGAAACATTAATATCCTTAGAGTGAAAGATATGAATGTTTTGAATATTTTAACTTGTGAATCGGGATTGGAATTTCTGACTGGCCCAATATTGGCAACGACAGGGGAGAAACGCGGGAGTGGAGCCAACTGTATCTCCTTGAATGACTTTTACCTTGATTACCCATCTCTCCTTTGGGTCCCCCTAACCCCAGTGGTCCCGGGTCCCCACGTAGACCTTTGGGGCCCAGATCACCCTTCAGGCCAGGCAACCCACGGTCCCCTCTCTCGCCAGTGTCACCGGGGGGTCCTTGGTCTCCTAAAGGTCCCATAGGTCCCATTGGTCCCTCTGGTCCAATGGGTCCAGGTTGACATGTGTCTTTGGTGCGCGCGCAGAACTCCTTGATGGCGTTGTACTGTAAAAAAGAGGCAAGAAGTTAGTTATTTATTACATCGAGTCTTAGTTGTTGTTGTTGAAGTTCCTCAAGTTGTCTGGCCGAACAGCCCTGTGGAGTTTTAGTAGTTGTATGTAAAAAAATGCAATAGGTTATTACATTATTACATCGAGTTTTAGTTGTTGTTGTTATTGAAGTTCCTCAAGCAGTCACGTAGAGTTTTAGTTGTTGTATGTACTGGACTTATAATCTTTGATTTATATGTACTTAATGTCTTTGATTTCTATGTACTGTATTTATTATCTTCGATTTCTTTTTTAATGTTTTTTTTCTCTCTGAACGACTTCTTCCCTCCTTCTCGCTGTCACTGTTATTCTCTTCAAATCCCTTATATATTTTTTTTCCTCTCTCTCTCTCTCTCTCTCTCTAGTCAGACAAATATAAATGTGGTTATAAAAATGTATATTGAGCACTTGGGACCACTCACTGATGAAATAAAGCACCATTTTATCATCCAGACATATTTTCACACCAAGAAGGCCTTCATCAGTGTTCAGTATTCTTCTCACAGCAGATGGTTCCCAGTTTCATGACAAATTCCACCGATGTGTTTGTCACGGTTTGATCCGTGATCACAACGTAACGTACGTAAGTAGTAGGATGCTATATATTATATATATATTAACAAAAGGACACCACGTGTGGGGAATGTTCTATAAGGCATGGAACAGTGGTATTTTCCTCAGTCAGGAAGACAAAGACACAGAAATTTGAAAATAAAGGAGTGCTGGTACCTGGTAATTAAGAAAGGTCCTGTCATGTGAGGTCAGGTGAGGTCGAGTACCCACTCACTCCATCCCGTGTCTGGAGTCATTGCTACAAAATTTGCATTAATAATTATGCTATGGGGGCATCTATTACTTATTAAAATTGATTTGAAGTGGAAGGGAATCATTTGCAAGCAGTTGCATGTTATGGGAAAAGTGATTTGCATGTATAACTAGGTATGAGTGACAACATGTAAACGTAGTCAAGGACTAGGCCATACGAACACGTAGATATTGGACAGTCTTGATGAGTCAACTCGCCAGGTAGAGAAAAGGTAGAAATGGGGAGGGTCAGAAGGGTAATTATCCCACCACCCTTGTCCTGATTTTGAGAAATATATTTAGTTGGTATAGTACACTCCACGAAGCAACACGTCGTATCCAGCTCTCCTTGCCTTGCTTGGGGCCTATAGTTTTAACGTAACGTCGAAATTGTTTAATTACTTTTTCACAAGACTTATTGTTAATTAACTCACTATTCATTCGCTAGACGAGAATCAGTAAGGTGTCATTATAAAGGTGAGGAGAGGGCTGGCTGGAATTACGAGTGTGTGTGTGTACAAGGGACGAGTGTGATTGACATTGAAATATACCAACTGGGTTGCTTGATTTCCATTACTATTACGATAACGTAATTACCGTCTCCTGTGTGTGCGAGGGGAAGTGCTAGCTCGTGATAAATATATTAAAGTAAAGTAATATTACTGTCCACGTGTACTACGAGCGACCGAGGAAGCACGTGTGGAGAGGAGCGACGAGGAGTAAGTACCGTACGTATATAGCTATCTATTGGAGCGTGAACGGAAGTGTGTGTGTGTGATTATTTTATGATTGAATTTAATTATTCATTTTGTTGGCTTGGAATTTATTAATAAATAGAGAAATTGTCATTTTTTGTTGTAATTGACCATTATTGCATGCTCTATAATCATACATATATAGCAGGACGAACCCAGAAATAAATCTATTGTGTTGGAAGGAAGGATACAGGGATATAACTCTGGGTAACTCGCTGCAGCCAACCAACGAGATTACATATTTCCAGCAAGGTAAGCTTTGGTAATTTATTATAAAGCCACATTCATTGATATCCATTCAGTCCACCCCCACATAATTGGCGCCCGAACAGGGACCTGCTCTTTGTATTAATTCCAGTCACACACGCGCACACCTTCACGAGTAGATAGATTACGGTTGTCCAGGAATTAAGGCAAAGGAAACAATAGAAAATATTTTAATATGTATACCGTAGCGGAATTGATGGAGGAAGCCCGAAGCTTGGGATATACAGATACGGTCGAGATTCGACAGTACGTAGAGCGTCGTCAAGAGGAAGACAGGCTCGAAAGGGTGAGTGTAAGGGAGGCTGAAAAGGAACAGAGAGAGGCAGAAAGGGAACAGAGAGAGGCAGAAGAGAGAGAGAGAGAGCATGAAAAAGAAAGATGGGCACACGAACAGAAAATGGTGGAACTGCAAGCACAGGGGAATAGTAGTCAAAGCAGTATTGCAAGCCCGACTACAGTAACTCCGAGACTACAACTGGCGAAGTATGTAGAGGGAGACGAAATTGAACCGTTTATTGAGCGATTCGAGATGCTTGCAGACACATACGTCTTTGGTGACGATGTGAAGAAAATAGAGTTCCTTAACCTGTTCGATGGTAAAGCCCTTAGTATCCTCTACCGACTCGATCCTGACACCAGGAATTATGCGAGCATAAAAAAAACTCTGTTACAAGCATATGGGGTGACGGTCGATGATGCACGGAAGCAGTTTTTGAGTGCTTCCTTGCAAGATAAAGAGACCGTTGCACAGTTCAGTGCACGTCTCGCTAGCCACCTGGATCAGTGGTTAGATAAGGCCGAAACACCCAAGACGTTGGAGGGGATAAAGGACTTGTTGCTTCGCACGCAACTAGAGAAGTCGTGTCCTCCAGAATTGTCGGCTCAACTCAAAACCCATAAGGTGAAGGAGTTAGCGACAATGGTAGAAATGTCGGATGCACATTTTACCGCATACGGTTACCACACGCGGGTTCAGTCGAGTAAGAAAATTAATCAGTCAAGTAAGCCTTCCCAGAACTCTGCTGGTTCATATAATCGGTCGAGTAACAATAATTCACAGCAGCAGAGTCAGGTTGTACGTCAGCAACCAAATCCTCACTTTAATCACGCCCAGAAACAAGGCAATAATAAGTATTCTCAGCAGTTGAATCAGTACCGTTACCAAGGGAAAGGTAATGGGAAGAATTATAATAATCATGGTGGAAATAAAGGTTATTATCAGCGATCGGCAGCTGCTACGTATGCGTATAGTGAGCCGCAGCATCCAGTCGTGTCGGTTCAACCTCGGGTAGAACCACGAGTGTCTCAGGTGGGGTGTGAACCTCATCAATCATGACTTAGTGCTACAGGAATCTCGAAAGGTAAGTCTGGCTTTCTTATTTGTCCCGGAATTGTTAACGGGATATCTGTTGAAGTCTTTCGAGATAATGGTTCGTCAGGTTGTTGTGTTGCTGATGGGTTGGTGGATGATAAGGATTTTACTGGTGAGCAGGTAACTATCACTATGATTGATGGTACCAGGAGGTTGTATCCACTTGCTAAGGTTGCAGTGGAAAGTCCATTTTTCACAGGCCAGGTAGTTGCAGCTGTCATGCAAAATCCTGTGTCAGATTTAGTAATAGGGAATATTCCAGGGGTGAAGAATTCCTGTTCAGTAGAAGTTTCCACTCAGACTAGTGCAGCTGCTGTAACTAGGGGTATGGCTCATGCAAAGAAAACAGTTGTTCCACTTCAAGTGGCAACGGCCGCCGATCTCATTAATTGCGAGGATGTAGTTGCAGAACAAGCAAGTGACCCTTCATTGTCACTTGTTCGCAAACAGGCACTTGAGGGTGATAGTAGTGATCGACATGGGATAGTGACCAGTTACGTTAGGAAGAGGAACAGATTTTACCGTCGCACAGTAAACCCCGAGGGGGAAGAGGGGTTGCAATTTCTCGTACCAGAGAAATATAGACGGGCTGTATTCGTCTTGGGTCATCATGCTACGTTGGGGGGCCATATGGGGAGGAAGAAGACAGTGGATAGGATTCAGGCTCATTTTTATTGGCCAGGTATGGGAAGTGAGATAGGTAGAATGTTGAGGTCATGTGACGTTTGTCAGAAAACGTGTGATCGGGGTCGGGTTAAGCCCGCACCTCTTAAGCCACTACCGCTTATCTCAGAATCATTTGAGAGGGTAGCGGTTGATATTGTTGGACCGATTATTCCGAGGGCTACGGACGGTGCCAAATACATTCTTACTTGTGTAGATTTCGCGACTAGATGGCCTGAAGCAGTACCTATGCGAGATATAGAAGCCACTACAGTGGCTGAAGCCTTGTTGGATATATTCTGTCGTGTCGGCATACCGAAGCAGGTATTGTCAGACCGTGGTAGTCAATTTACCTCGGCCATGATGGAGGAGTTGTGGAGGTTATTCTCAGTTAAGGGGTTGAGGACAACACCTTATCATCCAATGTGTAATGGTTTGTGTGAGAGATTTAATGGTACTCTCAAAAAGATGTTGAGGAGGATGGCGGTAGAACAACCTAGGGAATGGCCCAGGTATATCTCGCCACTACTGTTCGCGTATCGCGAGGCACCTCAGGCATCGTTGCAATTTAGTCCATTCGAGTTAGTGTATGGTAAACCTGCTCGAGGACCACTTCAAGTTCTAAGGGAACTGTGGGACGATGAGGAATCGGATCCCGTGGTGAAAACCACCTATTCTTACGTAATTGATCTGGCGGAACGATTACAGCAAACTTGTGAGATTGCAAAGCAGGAGTTAGCTAAGGCAAAAGAGCTTCAGAAGTCCTACTACGATAGGAAAACTAAGCTCCGAACTCTACAGGTAGGGGGAGAATGTCTTGTCTTGTTACCAACGGCTCATAATAAGTTGTTGGCTCAGTGGAAGGGTCCTTTTGAAGTAGTTAAAAGGGTGAATGACCTTAACTACATAGTTAAAATCAAGGGTGAAGCCAAGCGGTTTCATATTAATATGCTTAAGGAGTATTATACCACTCAACAGGGTTGTACTTCTATTGTTGGGGCAGGCGGTTATAACATCACCTCAGAACAGAGTGAAGTGTTAAGCCTAGTCCGGGGTCAATTTTGCTCAGCTGTAGGTATGGTTAGTGCTGCTGTGGTAATCCCCGAGGGTGAAGAGGGATATACTCCGCAGACGACTGAAACTCGTCAAGGCGAGACAGTGGCTCAGGTTTTTGTTTCGGAGAAATTAAGTCCAGACCAGTTTGCAAGAGTCAACACGGTACTGGCAAAATATTCACGTGTGTTCTCTGACAGTCCAGCTGTTGCTAACGTTGACTGTCATGAGATTCAGCTTACAAGCGACACACCAGTGAGGGCTAAACCATATCCTATTCCTGTACGGTTGATTGATACAGTACGTAAGGAAATTGATGACATGGAGGCAGCTGGTTTTATTGAGAGGTCGGACTCGTCTTATTCTAGCCCTATTGTTGTGGTTAGGAAGAAGGATGGCGGGGTACGAATCTGCGGTGACTATAGGCGTGTCAACGCTGTTACTAGGGTCGATGCTGAGCCAATGTGTGACCAGCAAGAGATCTTTGCTAGGATTAGCAACTCTAGGATATTTTCTAAGATGGACTTAGCTAAGGGTTCTTTCAAATACCGCTGGAGAAACGAAGCCGCCTTATTACGGCTATATCCACGCCAAACGGACTGTATCAGTTCAAGGTACTACCTTTTGGGCTCACTAATTCTCCCGCCGTGTTTAACCGTGTGATGCGGCAGGTATTGCATGGTATTGAAGGGGTTGAAGCTTTTGTTGATGATGTTCTCGTGCACTCAACCACGTTTGAGGAGCACATTGTTATATTGCAAGCTGTCTTGCAACGGCTGCGAGAATATAACATGACTGTAAAACCATCTAAGTGTGAATTGTTTCAGCAGGAGGTACAATTCTTGGGTCACACTGTAGGTGGGGGACGCTGTGGGTGCCAGAATGACAAGATAAAGAAAATCAAGGATGCATCACGACCTACCACGAAGAAGCAGGTACGGTCGTTCTTGGGTCTTACTGGTTATTACCGTAAGTTTATACCAAACTTTTCTGTCATTGCACATCCACTCAGTGAACTGTTAAGGAAGAACGCTCCTAATAAGGTATCATGGGAATCAGAGCAAGAAGAAGCATTCGTTTCACTCAAGAATCTTCTTTGCAAGGAACCGATTTTGCAATTGCCTGACAACCAACGTCCATTTATACTTAGGACTGACGCGAGCCAGTACGGTCTCGGCGCTGTCTTATTTCAGGAGAAGGATGGGGAAGTATTTCCAGTTGCTTATCACAGTCGTAAGCTGAAGCCTGCCGAAGCAAACTACAGTACTGTGGAAAAGGAACTTCTGGCAGTAGTAGAAGGTATAAAGAAATACTATTACTACTTATATGGCGATAATTTTGTGCTAGAAACTGATCACATGCCTCTGGAGAGTTTGCGCACGTCAAAGAACGCCAACGCACGACTTATGCGTTGGGCTCTGTACTTGCAACAGTTTAATTTCACTGTGAAGTATATAAAGGGAAGTGCTAACGTTGGGGCAGACCTTATGTCACGGTTACTTGAGGGAAAATTGAGCGAGTAATTAATTATTGGTTATGATTAGGATTCAAATTACTCGTTTTATTATTTATCTTCGAGTGCAACGAGCACAATCCCTTTATCCAAACTCAGATTTGGGGTTCACCTCGGTCTGACGTTTGTATATTGCATTGGGTCTTCCAAGACTTGGGTTCCAGCGGTTATCCCTGACTCTAGTCTTGGATGATTAATTAATATATATATTGCCTTACAGGAATTGATGGCAGTTGGATGGTCTCCAGAATAATTTTTTTGCATTTTTATTATTACATATTATGTAACAATGACACAATGTATTACATACACCACACTTATATATTGTTTAAATGTGTACTATTGGTACTAGACATTACCAGGTATAATTATTCTTGCCACGGAGTTTCTCCTTAGATTTTAAAGTTAAAGTAACTGTTAGGAGTTTTTCACTCATTGGCAAAAATAAACACTTAACTGGTATTAAGTCATGACACATACAAGAATGAGTGAAGTGTGAGTGAGTTATTATTGTAATAGTTATACATGCAAAGGCGTCATTACCACTTCATTATTTTATTAAACATTGCATAGAGCAATGTCTCTTCTGTGTGTGCGAATGTCACGGTTTGATCCGTGATCACAACGTAACGTACGTAAGTAGTAGGATGCTATATATTATATATATATTAACAAAAGGACACCACGTGTGGGGAATGTTCTATAAGGCATGGAACAGTGGTATTTTCCTCAGTCAGGAAGACAAAGACACAGAAATTTGAAAATAAAGGAGTGCTGGTACCTGGTAATTAAGAAAGGTCCTGTCATGTGAGGTCAGGTGAGGTCGAGTACCCACTCACTCCATCCCGTGTCTGGAGTCATTGCTACAAAATTTGCATTAATAATTATGCTATGGGGGCATCTATTACTTATTAAAATTGATTTGAAGTGGAAGGGAATCATTTGCAAGCAGTTGCATGTTATGGGAAAAGTGATTTGCATGTATAACTAGGTATGAGTGACAACATGTAAACGTAGTCAAGGACTAGGCCATACGAACACATAGATATTGGACAGTCTTGATGAGTCAACTCGCCAGGTAGAGAAAAGGTAGAAATGGGGAGGGTCAGAAGGGTAATTATCCCACCACCCTTGTCCTGATTTTGAGAAATATATTTAGTTGGTATAGTACACTCCACGAAGCAACACGTCGTATCCAGCTCTCCTTGCCTTGCTTGGGGCCTATAGTTTTAACGTAACGTCGAAATTGTTTAATTACTTTTTCACAAGACTTATTGTTAATTAACTCACTATTCATTCGCTAGACGAGAATCAGTAAGGTGTCATTATAAAGGTGAGGAGAGGGCTGGCTGGAATTACGAGTGTGTGTGTGTACAAGGGACGAGTGTGATTGACATTGAAATATACCAACTGGGTTGCTTGATTTCCATTACTATTACGATAACGTAATTACCGTCTCCTGTGTGTGCGAGGGGAAGTGCTAGCTCGTGATAAATATATTAAAGTAAAGTAATATTACTGTCCACGTGTACTACGAGCGACCGAGGAAGCACGTGTGGAGAGGAGCGACGAGGAGTAAGTACCGTACGTATATAGCTATCTATTGGAGCGTGAACGGAAGTGTGTGTGTGTGATTATTTTATGATTGAATTTAATTATTCATTTTGTTGGCTTGGAATTTATTAATAAATAGAGAAATTGTCATTTTTTGTTGTAATTGACCATTATTGCATGCTCTATAATCATACATATATAGCAGGACGAACCCAGAAATAAATCTATTGTGTTGGAAGGAAGGA
>JAWZYT010000266.1:0-2500 GCA_034508575.1 Petrolisthes manimaculis
CCCTGTAGTCTCAGAATTATCGTGCTATGTAGATGTTTTTTTTTTTTTTTTTTTTTTGCCAAAAGTAATCTAATCTAATCATGATCTAACCTAAGCCACCCCGCCAGAGCAGCCATGGATGTGCCCGTCGGAAGAATATTATATAGTGTGGGTTCCTGGCAGGCCTAGGTATTCATCTCCCCTCCTCAGGAATTAATTTTTGAGGATCTTGTCAGGTGGTGGGAGTGACTGGTGAGGGGCGATGGCAAGTGTCTCAACCCATGGAAGGTGGAGGGATGTTGTGTGTGTGTGTGTTGGAAGGGTGGAGGGATTTTTATTTGTGTGTGTGGTGGAAGGTGGAGGGATGTTTTGTGTGTGTTGGAAGGTGGAGGGATTTTTTTTGTGTGTGTATGTGTGTGTTGGAAGGTGGAGGGATGTTTTGTGTTCTATCAAATTGCCTGGTGTTGGCACAAGGTTTAAATCAGAGGCTGTGACTGGTATTTAAAGGGTAGTATTAGATAGGAAACTATTTTAGTCTGGTAAGCCAAAATGTCTTGATATATTATAGGCCACACAAAACACCCACGTGCTATCAGATAATGTTTACACTCCTGGTTGACATTACACTACACTCCAGCGAGCCTACAGCCAGACAGCCACACACACACACCGTGTTTTTAATCGGTTTGACTCAGTTTGCTCTCAGAATTCAATTCAATTTGGCCAGGAATTAGTTTTATTCTGTTATCCATATTGGTGGTTTCATTGTGGTGATCCCCTCGATGCCCTCCTCCTCCTCCTCCTCCTCCTCGTCCCATCCCTTTACCTCTTTGCTCCCCCTTTTATTCTTTCCTTCCCTTACGTCACTGTTCTCTCCTTTTCTCCCCCTCCCATAATTTGATGCTCCCTCCTCCCATTCCCTCACCTTGCTACTTCCTTTTTTCCCCTCCTTCCCATTCTTCGCTGCTCCCTTCTTTCTCCACCTCCCATAATTTGTCACAAAAATTTACCACATAAATTACGTAGATAAAGGAAAGGTAAGTAAAATAAACCACAGAGTGATAGATAGTTAAGTGATAGATAATTAAGTGATAGTTAGTTAAGTGATAAATAGTTAAGTGATAGATAGTTAAGTGATAGATAGTTAAGTGATAGACTAAACTTGACCCTTGATTTGTATATATTAAAAAAAAAATAACAAAACTAACACAGGTAACGACTGAAATATATTTATAAAAAAAAACAAAAACCGACAGGACAATTGAAAATTTACGTGAATGAGTTTCTTTTCCCGTAAATAATTTGGATCAACATTATTTTATCTTTTTATGAATAGCGTGTGTGTGTGTGTGTAAGTGTAGGTGTGTTTGTGTGTGTGTAAATATAGGTGTAGATGTGTGTGTGTGTGTGTAGATGTAGGTGTGTGTGTAGGTGTGTGTGTGTGTGTGTGTGTGTGTAAATATAGGTGTAGATGTGTGTGTGTGTGTAAGCAGGGTCCTGTATCGTGTGTGAAAATTGGAGGCTTCTGATTCCTCCTGACCATACCACGAAACAAGCTCCTTCCATATAGGTCATGTTTCGTGGCAATATTTGAAGGACTCATTTATCTCCAATTTTCTGACTACAACACATGCAGGGTCTCTTAATTAAGGTGGTAATATTTTTTTTGGTACATCGGAGTGTCTTGATTCCTCCAAAGTATCTATAGGAAACGGAACCAGAAGAACAAAAAATAATAATAATATATGGTGTTCTTGTGTTGCTTGGAATAGTTTGGAGGATTCAGTCGCTCCAGATTTACAGTACCAATATTGACAAAACCTTCCCCCTTAAGTTTCCATCGTCAGTTTGTTTTCCATCGTCAGTTTTCGATATTTTTTTTGTGTGTGTCACCAAGTATGCAGTAATAATAGTGAGTGTTCATGGGTAGTCGTTCCTTCAATACATTTATAACAACAACAACAGCCACCAATGTCTTCGTCGTCGTCGTCGTCGCAATTCGTGGTGAGATATTTTCACCAGTTGGACATAGAGGTGGTTACGGTTGTGTTTGTGTTGTGTTGTGTTGTGTTGTGTTGTGTTGTGTTGTGTTGTGTTATGTGTTGTTGTGTTGTTTTGTGTTGTCTGGTGGTGGTGGTGGTGCATGGTGGATCATGGTGGAGAGATGAGGAAAAATGATAATTATTATTATTATAGAATCTATAATATAAATGGGAAAGACAGAAGGTGTGTTGTTGTTGTTGTTGGTGTTGTTGATGGTGGTGTATGGAGAGATGAGGACAGATATTATAAAGGAGAGGAGATAGAAGATAGAGTGATAAGATGTGGGTGGGTGTTAGAGATAGGAGATTAAAGATATTATTATAAAGGAGAGGAGATAAAAATAGAGTGATATATAAGATGAATACGTGTTGGAAAGAGGAGACTAGATAAATGAAGAGAAGAGATAAAAAATAGTGTGATAATATTGTATAAGATGTGGGTGTGTGTTGGAGAGAGGAGAAAAGATAAAAAAGAGCAG